>PVKA01001924.1:0-135117 GCA_004027165.1 Ctenomys sociabilis | reverse complement strand
TTGTACAAGGTGCATACATGATATTATATTTACAGATATTATTTTAGCAGATATCTCTTATCAGTGAATTAAGAGTGTAGTTGCTTACTTATCTTATTTTTTTATACCTGAATTATATCAAAAATTCAATAATTATTTACCTAGTGGATGACCATAGTACTAAAAGCCGACATAATATCCTGTCCAACCACCATTAGTGTAGATCTTGCCTCTCATAGAATTATGTAGAAGCACAGCGTTATCTATCCCAACTGTACTGTCTATACACACACATCATGATTTTTTCTTTCTACAACCCTTCCTTTGTCTACACCTGTCAAAGGTGGGCACTCCATTGTCATTCAACTAACTTAGGTGCTTGAACTTGACACCACAATCCAACACAGTTCAGAATTCTGCAACCATAGTGAGTTATTCAAAGAAATTGTCGACCATATCCATTTACAGTTCAGCTTAATATTATGGGCTCACGATGTATACTTCATTTTTATACTTTTCTGCTGGATGGTTAAGACCTAGGTAGATCAAAACTTATATACCAACACAAGAACTTTGTATTTCCTATGTGGACATTGAAGTCCTCTCAGGGTTTATCTTGTAGTCCTGTACATTATTCTGTAGTTCCTTTGTCTGTGTCTTCCATGTGGATGAGTTATGGCCAATGCTTGACCAGTTTGCTCTCTGTGAGAGCTTGAGAGAAAGTTTTCTCTTCATGTGACTCTCCCCAGGCACACTTTAGAACTTCAATCTCTTTCCTCTGTGGCTCCATAATCTCCTTGTTCAGAAAATTTGGAGCTCACCTGGATTTTTGTTTTTTTCCCCCCAATATAACATTTTTGTTCTGATGAAATTAATGGTGTATATTGTTTGGCAATGTCAGATCTTCTGGAAAAGTGCAACTGAATGTCATATCTATGTTTCTTGTTTTTAAAAGAACTTTAGTGACTAATCTATAGATATTTTAAAATATATTTAAATATATGTTCATATTTTGAATGGATACATCCTGTATTGATGACAAACTTAGAAATAACAGTAATTTAAATGCACAGTTCAAAAGTCATAGCAGTGTAACACATAGCCATAACACCAGTAATCATACCCATACCATCATTAAAAAGGCTTTCACAGTGCAGAAAGAAGTGAGTTTCAATTATTGGCAGCTTCAGATTTGGTATAATTGAAAATGAGTATTTGGATGAATTTTATACTTATAAGCATTGTCAAGTTTAATATAAATTTTGGGTGGGCCTATTTATTTATTTAATTATTTCAAGAGCAGAATATATTTATTGGAGATAAGAAAGCTCCTGTCCAAGAGCAGATAAAAGGGGGACTTGAATGGGTTGCCCCCAGATCTGTTTCTTCCAGGCATTTTTATAGAGCAAAACCATGTGGTGAGGTAGGTGTAATGTAGAGAACATGGAAACTCACTAGGTGGGCATGAGATGGGACAAAACTGGTCAACCAATAAGATTAAAAGTACAGCTACTCAGGTAAAAATTGATAAAATCCAGGACCAAATGGGGAAGCGAGTCACATAGCAATATAGAAGACAGAACAAGGGCTTTTCCTGCAGGGGGTTGGCTCAGGGACTCTGGCTTCCAAGTGATTGATACCCATTTAGAATATCAGTCTCTGGGCTTAGAAATAATTAGGTTGTCTAAGCACCATCAGGCATGGTGACGCACTCCTGCAATCCCAGTTCTAGGGAGGTTGAGACAGGAGGATCACTACGAGTCTGAGCTGTGTAGTGAGACCCCATACCAAATAAATAAATAAATAAATAAATAAATAAATAATTTTTTACAAAAGCAATATCAATCCCTGATGGGTGGGCCTATTTTAATAATTGACTTGTTTTCTCCATATTTAAATGTATTATACAAGAAAATATTTAAAATGTCATTATGTTAATGTTTAACCTTATTTTTGTTTTTATCTCATTTCATTATAATTGTATACTATTTTCATATAATAAATTTTTTGTGTTTATGTAGTCATATATACTTTTTCTTTGAACTAAAAAATAAATCAATGAGGCTTGAGACCTAATTTCTTCAGCTACTGATTTTATAAGTTGATTTTAAACTCTGTTAAGTTTTAATTTTCTCTTCTAATAACAACAAAAGAATAATTTTTTTTTTTTTTTTTTGGTGGAAGTGGAGATTTAACTCAGATCCTTGCACCTGCCAGGGAAGTGCTTATTCCACTGAGCCATCTCCCCGGCCCCTACAAAAGCATAATCTTATTCATGTAATTAGTATGAGGATTTAATGAGGTGATGTAATGTGAATTTGTTTTGTTACGTATAAAATCATACATAAATGTTCTGTGAGAGTTATCTTTCTAGGTGATAGAAATAGTTTTAAGTAGTAGACTTTGTTAAAATTGTAAAAATGGCAATACCATGTGTAAAAATTGTCTGTATATTTAGTTGTCCACGCAAATGGGATGCTTGATTTCTTCTGAAATGTATGCCATTCTCATTAATATCTAAAGGTAGTAAGTTAACTCTGGCATGATTTTGAAAACTATGCTGGCTTTGTCCATACAATGCAGTCAGTGGCAGGGTTCCAGTGGAATCAGCTGAGAAGTGGATGAAGCAAAAGTGAACATATAAGAAGACTTCACAGAGCACTTGGGCTGGAAGTGCTCAGGGGCCAAAGGATGAAGGGGCCACGCTGTCGTGGAGAGCCGAGGTCCTCCTGATTCAGCCAGTGACAAGAAGGCATCGAGCGTGACCTTGATTCTGGCCCCACCTCCCACCTCCCACCTCCTAAAATATGTGTCAGCGCTCTAGAATTGTATGCTCCTTCCAAACATTGGAAAAATTGCCCCCCCCCCCTCACTCCAGGTTCCTCATTAGGGGGTGGAGAAATTTGGTACATAGTGAGGAATCTTTGCTTGACAAGTTCCTCCTTCAGAAAGATTATTCTTCTGAAAGGATGCCACGTTCCAAACTATCACACTAAGGTACTATTCCTCTTTTTAAAGTTATATTTATTCTATACACATGCAGCTTCTGTGACTCATAAGGTTAGCACCTCTCTTGAGCTTTCTTGAATTGTGTAGTCAGTCATGCAACTGAAATCTGCCCATTCATAGATACTTTGTGTCTTGGTTGTCTTACTTTTTCTAGGCTTCAAATGATTTTTTTCTGCAAATAATGACTTTCCTCTTTCTTCCCAATATTCATCAATTATTTGCACTCTTATATTATTACTGTCAACAAGAACCTTACTCACTTGGCCAAGTACAGTGGTACTTCAGTTCATGAATTCAATTCTTACGGAAAGAGTTAAGTTTGTGAACTGAGGTACCACTGTAAATACAAAATGCTAAGTAGGTGATAAAAGTAGGTATCCTTGTCTTAATCGTGGCTTGAATAAGAAACTTATCTAATAAGAATGAGCTAGCCTTTGAGAGTTTTTAGCCACGCCAAGAAAAAAAAAAAAATATATATATATATGGTATTGGGAATTATACTCAGGGCTTGCTAGGCAGATGCTACATCACTGAGCTATATTCCCAGCTTTTATCTAATCCTTTTTAAAATGAGGATTTTATTTTTATAAATAAATGTTGGATTTGGTTACATGCCTTTTTAAATCTAACAAAATGAACACATATGCTATTAGGTTTTTGAATATGGAGCTGTCTTGGCATTCCTGAATCAACCCGAGGTGTTTCCATCATATGATCTGAGTGTACTTTTGAATTTCATTTATTAATATTTTATTTAAGATATTTTTCATTATTATTGGTTTACAGCTTTATTTGCAGGAGTTTTACCAAATTTTTTGAATTGTGATAATTTTCTTTATTATTATTAAACTCATGGGAGTTTATTTCCTAAAATACTGAAATAATTCTATGACATCATCAGGGTTCTTTGAGAGGAAAAGAGAACATGTTTAGTAACCCTCTTAACTTCTTTCCATATGTTTTCCATATTTTTCTGCGGTCAGTTCTGATAATTTACAATTTTCTAGAATATCCCTAATAGATCCAGGTCTTTAAGTTAGTCTGTGTACTTTGACAACGAATAATTGGTTTTAGCTCCCCTCAGCCTATTGCCATCTCTCCTTTCTTGCTTATGCCTCTCTTTATTCCTCCTCAGGCTTCTCTGCCCCTACTTCCTTCTGCCTTTTGTGTCATTGACCTTGGCTCACCAGTCAGTGGCCTTGCTCAGAGACTCAGCCATAAAGCTGCTCTTTTCCTCATTCCTGGCTAAGGCCTGGTAGCAGGGAGACCTTCCAACGCCTGACCAGGTAGGTAACCCTCAGCTATAAAGACTCCCTAGCCATATGAGGACACCAGCTGGCTAAGTGTCCAAAAATGGGAATCATGCTACTTACATTGCTCACGTTGAGGGCGTTGGCTCGTGCAAGATTAATTTCTGGAGTATCTGGCATAATGTGGATTGAAGTTTTATCTTTGTCCCAAACTTCTCTGTATTTTGGCTATGGAAAGAACCAATAATAACAAAATCACTTTGACTGCAATTTTCTTAGTTTCAGTGGATAACTTTATACTTTTTGTTTGGATTTGATAAAAACAAAATCTTTTCATGTTAAGGCAAAGGTCTTTAGAATCTTTCCACATAAGTTAGTCAGAATTGATAAAGAATCTATATTGTGTTTTTATTAATACTTTGAGTCATTTAAGATCAATAAGCAAAGACAAAAAATGCTATTCATGTTACTTTTTAAGTTTTTGTTCTCATCAATATTATTCTTAGAAAATGAATATCAGGTTAATTTTTTAAAATTTATAATTCAAATTCAATTTTCATAGGAACACAGTGACTTACAATGCTAATATTTTCAGCATTCGATTTAGCAAGGACAACTTCAGGTGTGTCAACAATGCTTGTATACTTGAGTTTCACCACAGGTGTCCGATAGACACTGTCACATAAGATCTCCTGGGCATTTTTGACTCTCAGGACTTCAGGAGACCCTTCAGGCATCCAGCCAATGCCCCTTAGCCACTCCAAGTCAGCCTTGTAGATGGCCTACAAAGGACAGCAAAGTTAGGTAGGAACAGGATATTTTATCTTTTGTAGTAGGGTTGAAATAAGGAAGCATTTTTTAATGCTATATTTTATCTTCCATTGCAAAGTTTAAAACTGAGTGCCAGTCAGGCAAACAGAATTCCTCTCACACACAGCAGTGTCGCTATGCTTTGCTTTCTGTGGCAGGATGCCTGTGAAGGTTCTGGAAGGCAGGATGACATGGAAGCAGCTTTCATGTGCCTGGATGATTTCTGACTAACACTTAGGCCATCAGTAGACTACCTAATAGGGTTTTTCAAATTTACAACAATAAGCTCTCTGGTAAGTTTTCTACAAAGCAGCCAGAGTGAACTTTTTAAACTTCTTCTTTCAGATCTGATGTGACAAGTTTCCCCCTATTGGACAGCTCCCCATTCACTCTGGGTTAAAGGTCCAAATGCTTGGGTAGGCTAGGAGCTGGGCGGGCACCCCCCGTCTTCCAGCTGCCACTCATCATGCATCCTTTCTCCTTTCTCCCTGTGTGCTGAATGCACTGCCACCTCAGCCTCAGCACCCACTGCAGGTGCTGGGCGTCCTACAGTGCTCCTTCACTGTGCCCGGCTGTGCTTCCTCTCTGGACACTCTGTAATCAGTGTCTATTTCTTAGTTATCAATATATACGCCCTAAACCCAGAAACCAGGTCTTATTTTTGTTTTCCTCATTCACCTTTGTACCTTTAGTGCTAACACGATGCCTGGTGTGTGACATATTGACAAATAATTTTTAGCAAATGAAAAAGAATGTAGAGCTGGACATGGTGACGTTAGCTCCTGCAACTCAGGAAGCTGAAACGGAAGGAGTGCTTGAGTGGGAGGCTACTCTTGGAGACTCAGTGAGTACTTGTCTCAATGAAAAAGAATTCAATCACTAGTGCATAATTTGGGTCTCAATTGAGTTTTCTTTAACCTAAGATAGCATGTCTCTTTTAATTGGGATTTGTAAAATTTTGGTTATCTAAATCTTCTTTACCACATTTAGATAAAATGTTAAGCAGATAAAAATTTTCTATGCTAAGCACCACTTATTAATTTTACAAAAATTTTGTATGTTGCTCAGAAATGGTATTTCAAGGGCTGTGAATGTAACTCAGTGGCATAGTGCCTGCCAGGCAAGTACAAGGTCATGAGTTCAATTCTCAGTATTAAAAAATATAGTATTTTAGTTGTTGGTTATGGGATACAAATAACAAGCTAAAATAATAGTAAAAATGAGTAAGAAATATTGGAAAATCTTTAAGGAATAATGATGTAGGTCCTTCCAAATAGCTCAGTGGATTAAAGCACTTGCAAGCAGGCACAGTGGTCAGGGGTTCAATTCCCAGGCCTGGTGTGCCAGCCTTGCCTCCGGTGGCATGCTGAGACAGCGATTGAGTCTGGGCATGGTGGCGCATGCCTGTAATCCCAGTACTCAGGAGGCTGAGGCAGGAGAATCATTGAAAGTTTGAGACCAGCCTGGGCTACAAAAATGAGCTGAAGTCCAGCCTGAACTGTACAGTGAGATCCTGTCTCAAAATAAATAAATAAGTAAATAAATAAGAGTAAAAACTGCCCACCACCACTTTACCACTTGCAATTCATTTCAAATGATGGCCATATTGGAATATAACAAAGTAATCTGTTATTTAAGAAAAAGAAAAGTATCTCTTGAAGTACAAGGCAACCAGATTCAAATAATTAAAATAAAGTATCCATTCTTCATAAGAAGTAAATAACTTTATGGAACCCATCATTTCTAAAAAGTTGAATAGGTATAAAATATGAGTAAGTGCAGGGCTGGGGAGATAGCTCGGCAGTCTAAATACCTGCCTGACAAGCACAAGGTCCCAAGTTCATTCCCCATTACCACATGTTGTGCTACTGTGCTGGCCATCAAATATAGGTGAGGTGGCGCATGCCTATAATCCCAGTGCTGGGGATGCTGAGACAAGAGGATCATTATGAGTCTGAGCTGCATAGTGAGACCCTGTAACAATAGCTAACTAACTAGATAAACAAACAAACAAACAAATAAATAAATAAATATGAGTAAGTCTAAAAATGTTTTGGGTAAATCAATATTTTTTTTTTTTTTTTTTTTTTTTTTTTTTGCAGAACCAGGGACTGAACTCAGACCTTTGTGCTTGCCAGGGAAGTGCTTCTTCTACTGAGCCATCTCCCTAGCACCCGTTTTGGGTAAATTAATGGCAAGCCATGTTGTGAAGAACAGCCAGTTAATGGGAACAAGTGAGCTTGGAGCATGGAATCAACTTGTGAAATTAATTTCAAGGAAGACATCCTGTCTTTAATATAAAGTTGAAGCATCATGAATTTCTTATGGTTAATAAGCTATAAATAATATACACACTCATAAACCAATAGAAAATTGGTATCCCATTGAAACAATGAATGAGAACTTTTTGAACAAATATGGCAGCAAGATAAGCAACCAATAAATTTGGAACTTCCTATATGAAGAGAGATGTGCTTCCTGGAAAATGGGAAGGGTTCAGCACACCACACCATGGAGGGCTTCCTTTCTGAGGGACAAACTTACGTCACTTTGCAGGTCATAGGCTTTTCTGGCTTGGATCACATCATTCTGGTCAGGAAAGCAAGACCACTGGTGCAGGTACTGCCTATAGTCCACATTGCTGGCCAGTGCCTGGCCTTCCTTGGCAGCGCTGATGGACACCATGTCTCCCGGGATGGAGATCTTGGCCTTGTGGTCATTGTACACCTTTTTGTACAGCCTGTCATTCTGCATCTTCAACACATTTGCTGCCCAAACCAACTTTGGATCTTCCTTGGCACTGCGACACCCAATGTAGTGGCCTTTCTGCTTCTCATAGGCTGTCTTATACAAGTACTGGCAGACATGAGCAGAGGAAGGAAGAGTGGTTTACAAACTCACTTTTTCCAAAGAGTCTGTTAGAAATAATTCCATTTACCTTAGATTATTTTGGACATTACTTTTCTTCAAATTCATACTTTACATTTTATACACCTTGTTACATTGACTTCTCACCTATGTGCACATGTTTGAAAATACTGTGAGCACCCCTGAGGCAAGAGTCGTGCATCTGAATCATCTCTGAGTACAGCCTTATCCGGTGTCCCCCAAACTCCTGTCACTGCTACCTTGAGATGTTTTGTCATAAACAAGTAAAACTGTACTTTATATTGCTTTAAGTCAAATAATTAATTCTTTGTTTAAATACATTTGTTTTATGTTTTAATTTTATTTTATTGAAGAACAAATAGCAATGAGACAGTTTCAAATCAAATTAGTAAAATAAATTTGTTTTAAATTATGTTTATTTTAAAAGTTTATTTTAAATATATAACCCTATCTATCTAAATAGAAAGACAAGCAGTATTTTTCTAACACACATTAAAATAACCATGTCACTTTTAAAGAAATAATTACTGGTGTATCATATGAAATGATCTCAGGAACCACCAGGAGTGCGCATGATACACTCTGAAAAACAACAAAATTCTCTGTGTTCATTAGGTCAACACAGAGAATGTGTTGTGTCCAAACTCAACGCTCTCCAGATCAGCAACGATCTGAGAGATCGTTTTTCTCCCAGATCTTCTTAGTGTCAGCCAATTAACAATTGGCTGACACTGAGAAGATCTGGGAGAAAAAAAAAATCAAAATCAGTGCTTAAACATAAGAATCGTAGAAGCAAATGTAGGTGGCAGCGGCTTCTTGAGTTGTTAGACAAGGTGTTCTGAAATCTGGAATTTTCAAATAATGTACTAGTAAAAATGAATTCTACTTAAATATCATTCCTGAGTAATCAAGCTGTCTCAACACCCACTAGTTAGTGTTTGTGGAAGCAGGGCATGGAAGAGCTCTTACGTCGCTGGCGATATCCCTGGAAGCCTTGGCGTGCTGGATCCCGATGGCATCTGCTCGAATGTCATATCCTGTCATCTTGACATCTTCCCAAGCTTGCTGGTAGTGTTTCTGGACAGGGAGATGGGATGTCACGGTCAGCCTAAGACAGGGCTACACAGTCTGCACTATACAAGTGCACACAGATCTACACAGCTGCATATCATAAGCTTAAAGACTTATGATAAGTGGAATGGTAGAGAAACGCCTTCTGTCACATGCCCTCCTGAGCACGCAAACAAAGGCTGTGGGCACAGGAGGGCTCTAAGGCCAACGCGTGGCAGCGCCTTACGTTGCTGATCTGGAGAGCGTTGAGTTTGGACTGCAGCATCACGGGCGTGTCAGCGGGCACATTCACGTTAGCCTTCTCCTTGTCCCAGGCGTCTCGGTACAGTGGCTGGCGAAACGAAAGGCAATGCAGGGGCTGGTTACAGAATCCCATGAATAAAATGCTATTGTTTGCATATTATTTTACCGTTAATTTCACTGGTACACTTTTGATAACATAAAGATCACATTCATTATGGTGAATTTGTACCCGTACGTGATATATCTGGATTGCTTTTTATTTCCCCTTCATTCTCCTCCCCTCCCTTCAATCCTTCTCTCCCCATTTACAAAAGCTTTTCTTTTTTTCCCCCCTTTTAATCTCTTTTTCTCTTTTCCCTTCCTTCATTTGCCCATCTCCCTTCCCCAGTTCCCCTTCCCATTTCACCATTTTCTTCCTCTTTCACAGTATCTCTAATACAACCTTTTGATTTTCACACTAGAGAAACAATGCAATGTTTAATGGTGTCTGACTTATTTCACTTTAGAGTATGGTCTCAAGGTGCACCCATTTACCTAGAAATGTCTCCAGTTCATCCTTTTTAGCAGAGTAACACTCCACTGTATAAAAAAAACCTTTCACATCTTCTTTTTCCATAGGAATAAAAATTTAAATGAAATCAGAAAGTATCTTTAGATGTTCTCTAATACAAAGGTGTATTACGTTTTGTCTTATTTATTTATTGTACCAGGGATTGAACTTGGGACCTTGCACTTGTGATGCAGGCATTTGTGCAGCTGAGCTATTTCCCTCATCCTCTGTCTTCACTTAAAAGATACTAAGGGACTTCAATAATACATTCAGTTTTGAAGATAACAATATGCAATGTACTAACCATTGTTACTCCCTTACAATCTTGTTTTGAAATTTTATACCATTGTTTTTATTGTTAATCTTGATTTTCTTTAAAATAAAAAATATTCATATGTGACACAATGTAAATTTTAAATGATTCATTTATATGGTAATAAACTTATCCTTTTCTATTCTTGCACATCTAATTTTCTGATTAGGTAAGTCCACCTCGCAGCTAGCTACTAATCCACACTGCTAATCGGAACTTTGCTCTGTTGGCCCAGATAACTGTCAGTGTGCAATACTGAGATGGCTTCTGGACCCCTTGGCCTGTTTCATGAGTGAATACCACAAAGAGGTGACAATTTCATGATTATGGAGCTAAGTGGTGGGCATTATTATGGTCTGAGTCTCAAAATGTGAATTAAGTACGTATGAGAATCTGGACACGTTTGTGTGGAAAAAGATACATCCAAGGAAATAAAACACAGAGACAGCAGCTAAGTGACTGACTAATTAAGATCTATGTGGATGAAAGTCTCTTCCGTATCTTGATACTGTGATGTTGGCAGTTTGAAATTCACATTTAGAATTCTTCTTGGTTGAGATGACTTCACTTGATCTGAAAAAGTCACCGACCCAGCTCACCTCACTGATCTGTACTGAGTTGATCTTTGCCAAGATCACTTCGGGTGTATCAACAATGCTGGTGAATTTGAGAGCCTCAGGTCTTGTACGATACAGCCTTTCATTCAAGAGATTTTGAGCATTCTTCACTCTCAGCACGTCCACAGAACCCTCTGTCAACCATCCGATACCCTTCATCCACTCCAGGTCTGATTTGTACACATTCTACATGGAGAAAAGGAGCACACAGTGAGGAAGAATCAAATCTGCCCACAGAGCTTGAAGTTTGCTAATCATGTACCATCTCTATGTAGGCCAGCTGGGTGGGTAACCAATGGGATTCAAGGATGAATTCCATAGAATAAGAGCCCATTCATCCTGGTGAATAAGGTCCTGCCACCATAAAGAAGAATCCATTGTAAAGTAGTAAACTTTTTTTTTTTTTTTAGTTTTCTGCTACTGTGAATTATACAGGAGACTGTACAAGACTCTGCTAAGATTATCATTTAAGTATGCCTCTGGAGAATATCCTGTAATTACACACACACACACACACCCACACACACACACACACACACACACACCCATCTCCAGAGGTTGATGATAGACATACGCACATCACTCTGCAGTTCGTAGGCTTTCTTAGCCTGGATCACATCATTCTGGTCTGGCAGACACGTCCACTGGTGCAGGTAATTGCGGTAGTCAACATCGCTAACCAGGACTTGGCACTTCTTGGCTTGAACAATTGACATCATGTCCAAGGGTGTGTTGTAAATTCCCTTAGACTTCTCATAAGCTTTCTTGTACTCTCTGTCACTCTGGATCTTTGCAGCATGTATAGACCACACCAACTTGGGGTCATCTTGTAGGGAGCGGAAACCCACGTGGTGGCCCAGCTGCTTGCGGTAGCCCTCTTTGTATTTGTACTGAAGTTGTAAAAAACAGATACAAAGACATAGGAAGAAATGTGTTCAGATTTTCCTTTAAATGATTTCAGGACAATTTCTTAACCTTAATGTAAATTAGCTCAATGCTAGTAGTCATTACATATTTCAGTTCACTATAAAGAAATGATAAAAGTTTTAGCTTAAAAAAAGAAATGAGTAAATCAAGAAGGAAATTGTCTAGAGAACAAAAATAATAAAAAATACCTAACATTTACTGAGCAATCACTGTATGCTAGACACTATTAGGAAAGCTGCAAATGTGTTAGAATTGATTCATAAGAAACTGCTATTTTTCATTCAAAAATAGTTGAATAGCAGCAATTAGTCACAATTAACTCTTATATTGTCTCTGTGTTAGTCTTTGCTTCAGATGGTGAGCAAAGTTGCCCAACAAGTAGAATTTTGGTCTCCCAAGAGTACTGAAGGTACCACAGGTAGGAAAATTCACAGAATTGGATTTGGAAACAGGTAAGAAATGTGTACATTTCAAGGACAGGAAAGTAAAATCAGAAGAAAGAAAAAGGTGTGTGATCAAGAGTGTCCTCTGATGAGCATTTTAGGATTACAGTAAGACGATGCTCTTCCCTTATTCTTTCTTTTTCTTTCCCTTTCCCTTCCTTTCTTTCCTTCCCCATATTTGGCCAACACAGGAAAGTCTGGATCAAAGGGACAGAGAGAAATCTGGGACTGAGCAGTCATTGTCACTCAGTGACAATTACCAGTTGTTACATGTCAGTGTGTGGAATCCTAAGAAGGAAACATCTGGATGCATGAGATAAAGACAAAAAGGGGCCAGAGGAAAGAAACAAAGGAGCCTAAAGATCTGCAGCTGGGAGTAGGAGTAAGCTTTTAAAATTTTACTTTAAAGACAAAAAAATTCAGAACAAGATAATATGAGGGTAACAATGGTTAATACATTGCATATTGCTATCTTTAGTTACTCAGAATACAAGATATAGGCATGAAAAATTCTCAAAACAATACTAACACAAACCTTTATTTTCAATGAATTAAGCAAAATTACTAGTATAACTATCTTAACTATCTTGTATATATGTACATATGTTATATTTATATATAAATTATATATATATAATATATACATATATTTCTTTTTTCTTCCTTTTCCTTCTTTTCTCCATTCAAGTAGGGATAAGCTTGGTAAGATAATACTTTTCACTATTAGTATATTCTAAGATTAGTGTTAAATGAATTTGAAAACATTACTAAAAGTATTTCACATAAGCTTTCAGTATAAAGTGATATTTTATAGAAGGCATGACTTCAGTCATAAGTCGTAACAGATATGAATCTACATCTAGAAGTAGATGTAGGGACAAAATGATACATTGGCTACTGAATTTTCCACAAACTCTTCCTAAGGATTCCTCATGATGTTTTGCTTTTATTCAGAAACAATACAGGCATTATTTAAATACTGGATATCCTACTGGGGCTGTATTTCCAGGGAATCCTGACCATACAATATTATCCCATTTTAATATTTTTAAATATAGAAGGACTTTATCTCAAGACAAAATGCAACTGCTGCACTGTTTTAAAAATCAAAATTCTTGAAAACAGTTGCCCTGTTTGCTTCAGGGAGGAAAAAGAAAATAGAAGGAAGTTACCTCACTGGCAATTTCTCTGGAGGCTTTGGCGTGTTTGATCTCAATGGCATCTGCTCGTAAGTCATAGCCTTTCTGCTTGGTCTCATCCCAGTCTTTTTGGTACAGTTTCTATGAGGGAAAACACGGCTTTACTTATAAGAATTGAAAATAGGCAAATGCATTCAAGATAGTAGTCATAATATAAATCATAAGCCATAATGTTTAGAAGACAACAAACAGAAAAGATATTCATTTGCAATTTCTTCTTATTGGCTCTTTACTTTGTATAGGATACTTCTGATTGAAATAGTAAAGCTAAACATCTAACTTTATTCATGTTTGAGTATTTGTATTCATTATAATATGGTATACACTTGAAAATATTCTGCTACATAGTACATGAAAATTAAGAATTTGTGTAAAGCCAGAGAACCTTCAGCAATGATCTGATAAGATTTTGTTGGTTTGTTTGCTTTTTTTTTTTTTTTTTGAGACAAGGTCTCACTGTGTAGTACAAGTTGGCCTTTAATTCATAGGAATCCTCCTGCCTCAACCTCCCTTGTACCGGAATTATAGGCATGTACCACTAGGCCAGCATTTTTTGCTCTAATTCTGATCTTTGCTCACACTGGTTTCTGCTAAAGGGATGTGACCCAGGTATCAGGTACATCATTCTATTTTCTGGATATAATTAAAAGTGTCTTTTGTCTTTCGTGTGGCTTTCTTTTGAAGAAAGTTCTCAGTCAATTAAAAGACCAAAAGAGATGAGACACTGTGGAAGTTGGAAGGCTTTTGACTGGGGCTTTATCATTCCCAAGTAATACAGAAGGAACTGAGCCACAGTTGGATACAGGGAGATGACTTCAAAGTTGCAAGGAAGATGGGTGTGGTGGCAAGTGCTGGTTTATCCCAGCTTCTCAGGAAGCTGAGCAAGGAGGATTGCAAGCTGAAAGCCAGCTTGGGGAACATAGCAAGATCTTGCCCCAAAATAAAATAGAAAATGCATGGGGGATGTAGGTCAGTGACAGAGCCTTTGCCTAGTATAAGCACAAGATCTTGGGTTCAAGTCTGAAAAATAAAAGGTTGGATGGAAAACACTGCAGGACTCTCCTCCCAACTTCCAGCCTAGGCACCTTGCATATATCTCTGCTAACATTTGAAAGAGAAAATTCCCACTGATTTGCATTGGGAATGATAGATAAAAAAAGGACAGCACAAAATCTATGAACATTTCTGAGGCAGGTAAGGTGTCCATGGTCATACTCTCCTTATGCCAACAGGTACAGACAGGCCCTGCTCATAAAGTGTCTCACACTACATCTTTAGGCCTCTTACGTTGCTGATTTGCAAGGCGTTGATTTGGGCCTGCAGCATGACTGGGGTATCTGAAGGGATGGAGATGTTGGTTTTATCTTTGTTCCAGGCTTCCTGATACAGCTTCTACAGAGAGAAGGAAATTGTAACTTTAATTCAGTGACAGAAAATGAATATTTGAAACATTAAATCTTAGCGGTTGCTTTACCTGAAAAAATGTTCTTATATGTGCTCACGGGGACTTATTTAGTTAGGCAAGGGCCCATAGATACTTGGACCACTGGTCAAACATTATTTTGAATATTTCTGTATATGTACTTTTCAGATGATATTAACACATATGTCACTAACATAAAACAAAATGTTCTCCACTTCATTAGTGGGTCTCCTCCAATTGGTTGAAAGCCTTAGTATTCTTTTTTCCAAGCCAAAAAGGAATTCTGACTTTGAAGTTGAATCACAGCTTTTCCCTGGGTTTCCAATCTGCTTAACCTACCTTGCAGATTTTGGACTTATCAGGCTGAGCAATATATGAATAAATTCCTTAAAGATCTCATTTTCTTTTCCTCTCCTTCCCTCTCTTTCTGTATGTACAGCACAAGGTAAGATTAAAACATACAATGAATGTATGAACTTTAAAGAAATTACTACAGTATAAGATACCTGTCATTTAAAAAACTTATTCTATCATTTTTGCCACTTTCGGAAGCAGTTCTGGAAGTCCTCTTTCATGAATATCTTTTCTTGTGCTGTTGTTGTGGTTGCCTCACTGACCTGAATAGATTCAAAAGTTACCTTGCATGATCATTTTGACTCTGGAAATGAGCTATAAATTGCACAGTTCTAGATCCAGTAAGTAAAGTGGCTGAGTATGCTTGGGAGGGAGAGGCACACTGCATTTGTCAGAGCTCTATTCTGTGTGTATTTCCTGAACAACTCAAGAGACTTTTGGATTGCACCTGTCACTATAATCCTTTGAAGAGAGTGGTCTATGTGATTGCTCTCACTGCTGTACCTAAATATGGAATGCAGGAAAACAGAAGCTTATTAGTAAGATGGTCCTTACTTCACTCATTTGCAGAGAGTTGGCTTTTGCCAGCACAATTTCTGGAGTGTCCACAATGCAGGTGAATTTCAAGGCTTCTGGTGGTGTTCTGTACAGCCTTTGATTTATCAGATCCTGAGCACTCTTGACTCTGGTCAGTTCTACAGAACCTTCTGGCATCCAGCCAATGCCACGCAGCCATTCCAGGTCTGCTTTGTACATGTTCTACAAAGACATCAGACAAAGATGCTGTGAGACACAGTCCTCTTCAGCTGTAAAATAAAGTACTTGGGGTTGAGAGGATCATAGTCACCCAAGAGAGTAAGACAAGAAAGCCTAAGATCTACAACTTGGCATTTGATATAGATGGCAAAGGCAATTGCAGAAGCATAATTATTTGTATTAGCTGTGAATAATCATAAATATTATTAATAATGAATTCTATTATCTAATTATTTGACATTTCAAACTATTACATACTTGAAAAACATTTAAAGGGAAATTTTGTTGACTCTCAAACCATTTTAATCTTATAATAACTGAACCAGTGAAACAGTGTGCCGTGTTTTAGATCTAGCAAAGCAGTGGCAATTATTTTAAGAACACCTGTATGTTTAATGTTTGTTTCAAGTATATTTTCAGAAATTACAAACGACATAAAGAAACTAGTTTGGAATCAAGGCCTGGAACTAAAGGAAGGATCAGTTAGGCTCTTGATCTCTGTGTTTTACTTCCTGTGATGTAACCCTAAATATGGGTTTGGTACCAAGTGACATGCATGGTGCCCCCCCCATCATCTGAGAATGCAGATGCATGGGCCAACCCATGGAGGAAGTGACTGGAAAATGAGTACGCTTCCCCACTGCTGCTTGACTGGCCTTCGTGCTACGTACGTCACTCTGTAGTTCGTAGGCCTTCTTCGCCTGGATGACATCATTTTGGTCAGGTAGGCATGTCCAGTTATGCAGGTAGTTGCGATAATCAATATCACTGACTAGAGTCTGGCACTTCTTGGCCAGCACCACGCCCAGCATGTCCACCGGGCTGCTGAACTTGGTCTTCCACTTCTGGAATTCCTTCTTGTACTCCCTGTCACTGTGAATCTTCCCTGCATGGATGGCGCACATGATCCTGGGATCATCTTCAACGCTCTGGGCTCCAATGTGGTGGCCTTTCTGTTTCTCATATGCTTCCTTGTATTTGTACTAAAGTGACAAAAATTCAGGCTTAGAAATGTAGCTTTAAGACTGACAATTATGGGCCACATGAAATGGACAATTATATAATATCTCATCCCCCCTTTGAGTGAGAAAGAGAGAGAGAGAGGTAAATATATATATATATATATATATATATATATATATATATATATATATATATATATATAGACTGAGAGGGAGAAAGAGAGAGACTGACTCACCATGTAGTTCTGGTTGGCCTTGAGTTCACTATGTAGCCCACATTAGCCTTGGGCTCCTGGTGATCCTCCTGCCTCAGGCTCCCAAGTACTGGGATTACAGACATGTACCACTATGCCCAGCTCTAAACAATTTTATACTAAAATCTCATATTAGCATAAAAATAACTATAATTATATCCTTCATCAATAGGGATGCTTTCCCCATAGCAACTCTAATTCAAAAAACTACATTTTTCTTCCCCGTGAAAACTAAGAGGCAAATCTTGCAAGACGGCAAGCATGCTGGGGAACACATGAGGAGGCAGTGACTGGAGTGGTCCAGCAGCCATGCGCTGGTGTGTTTGGGACTGTGGAGAGCAAAGGGGCAGAGGGAAGCACTCACATCACTGGCGATGTCCCTGGAGGCCTTGGCGCTTTGGATGGAAATGGCATCTTGTCTCAGGTCATAGTCCTTCATCTTAGATTCATCCCATCCCTTCGTGTAAAGTTTCTAAGTATAAGACAGAACAGAACAGAAAAGAAATATTTTAGAGAGGCCAGTGCCAGAGAAGGAATTTTCAAGGAGGGGGAAATGTTCTAGCAGCTCCTACCAAGGCTTCAGCAACAATAACAAAGTCTCTTACTTGGCTAATATTGGCAGAATTGCTCTTGGCCAGCAGGATTTCTGGAGTGTCTGGCATCACATGGATGGAGGTCTTGTCAGCATCCCAAGCTTCTGTGTACAAATGCTGTGAAGGGTGGGGAGGAATACAGCCTTTTTTAAAGCCAGTTTGCAGTTATTTTCAAATTTAACTCACATTTAACATAAAACAGGTCCTTTTAGGGATACTTAGAGGTGAAGGAAACAAAAGGGGAGTAGAGAGTGAAACAAGGCTATGTTCAAGCAACTATGCAACAGTTTCCTAGCTAATATGAAGCAATACAATGGTCGATTTATGGATCTCTTTCATCCAGTGGATCACAAACTTACTTCTAGGATGTCCACAGATGCAGGCTGGTTACACAGCCATTAGACAGTAGAAATCCCTAGATATCACAGGTCTCAAGTTCCATCTCAAGTTTAAGCTATTTCCAAGCCACATGATCTTGAGAAAGACATATAGTTCCTCACATTCCTCATTTCTGAACAGGGAATAACTGTGTCTTTTGTATTGAGTATTTTAAGTTACCATAATATGCACAATTCCTGAGCCACAGACAGTTTTCAGTGCTGTTTTGAGCAGACTACTTCCTCTTGTTGTTATCTTTGTGATGATTGTTGATGAGCATGGTATTTGTATTTTATAGTTTCTGTGGTTTTACACATGAAGCTGTGGAGTTTGCTTTCTGAGAGCAGATGTTTGCTATTCCGCCCTAAGCATTCCACTTCACTACATGCATAATAGGAAGATTTCTAGGCAGGATGGGAGAATTTAGTTCAGTTCAGTCTATAGTGTGCATAGTAAGGGCCTACTCACTGCATAAAGAATAAGCAGGTGGGCTAGAACTCTGATGGGGAAAAAAAAGTGATCACTTATTCGTGTAATAAAACTGAAAGCATTAATAATTTCCTCAGCATAAGACCAAATCAGGCAACTAATTCAAGTACTGCTGTGAAATGCTGTGTGTTATGTGGACAGGGAAAAACCAACAGACTGGGTAGGCTCTGTATAAAGAAGGTGAAACTGCTATCTCGGACTTACTGCTAGCACTGGAGGGTGTGTGTTACTCTAGGGAACTCACACCAGGCTGTCTTTTCACTTGCACGTGGAGAATTATAGGGTCTGTGTTGGAGGGAACAGCTGATGACCATTCAAACAGACCTACTGCAGGCTTGCAGGAGGACTGGTTGCTTCATGTCCTGTCTGGGGAGACCCATCTGGGCAGTTTTCACTTTACAAAATGAGACCGTCTGACAACAAGAAACTGCTGAGGACTCACCTTGCTCATTGTGAGGGCGTTGCTCTTTGCCAGGACAATTTCTGGGGTGTCTGTAATGCATGTGAATTTGAGCTGGTCTGCAGGCTGGCGGTACTTCCGGTCACTCAGGATTTCTCCAGCTCTCTTGACCTTCTCAACCTCCACAGAGCCGATGGGAACCCATCCGATGCCTCTCAGCCACTCAAGGTCAGCCTTGTAAATAGCCTGGAAATGAAATAATGTTGAATATTTATAAATGTTACCTGGTCATGCTGGTGCCTGATCTTGACTTAATTTACTTGTATAAGTTTCTAGGCACATCTACACACGTGCTTTATTATGTTTTGACTGGCAGGTCAGATGCCTTATCTGTGAGGAGAGCTGAGATTTGCTCTTTTAGTATGCATGCTGCTGAAGAGGGCACTCTTTGCTGGGTTTTTGTTTTGAGAGTCTCACTTGAACTCACTGTGTTGCCTTGGACTCACTATGTTGCCCAGGCTGGCCTTAAATTCATAGGAATCCTATGAATTAGGATTCCTGCCTTAGCCTCCCGAGTGCTAGGATTACAGGCATGTGCCAGCACACCCATCTTTTTTGCTGTCTTAAAAACATATATAATCTATTTACTAATACATGATGTCAGGGCTGGCGGTATAGCTCAGCTGACTAAGCGCTTGCTTAGGTAAGCTCAGCGGCCAGGGTTCAATTCCTCGTTCCGCATGCCGCGCCGGCCCTGCCTTCGGGTGTGCTGAGCCCGTGATGGAGTCCGGGCGTGGTGGCGTGCACCTGTAATCCCAGCCCTAGGGAGGCAGAAAGCAGGAGGATCACTATGAATGTGGGCTGCATAGTGAGACCCTGTCAAAATATATATATATATATATATATATATATATATATATATATATATATATATATATATATATTCCTTCAAAATATACCCATTTGAAGGAAATTACTGCCTGTCTCCTATCTAATTTGATTGGCCGTGCCTCTGTGTGGGAGTCGCACTCTCTCACACTGTGGGTGCCTTCCTTACTGAGCAGTGGCCTTGGCAGCTATTCGTGTGGAGTGACTTCCACAGAGATGTATGCTACCACCAGACCATGTGCAAGTTAATGTTTTCTGGGGCCAAGGAAAATGATGTCTTGATTCAAACACTAATCAAAGAACTCCTGTCTTCCTAAATCAAAGAACTCATGTCTTCTTCATCTTATTATCACAAGTCCCTTGTCATGTCTTAAAACTTAAGTAAAAAAGACATTTATTTTTTCATTTTTCTTCCTTGAATTTAAATAACTAGCTATAGGAGAATCTTTCATAAGTAAGGGTAACAATTCTATTCATTTTTATGACTTTTTGGAGCCTTAAAAAAAGCCACTGCTTTTCATCATTTTTCCAGAAGTTAGTGTGTAGTCAGAGCCTGATCAAAAGTAGGAGCTACAAGAAAAATAAGGAAGTAGTTGAGTCCACAAACAAGAATCTACTGGCTAACAGCCAGGCACAATGGCGCCACCTGTAAACTAAGCGCTGAGAGCTCGAACAAGGAGGATTGCTAATTTGAGCCTCATCCGCTCAACTTAGAGATTTAGCAACACCTTGTTCCAAAAGGAAAAAGAAAAAGAACTAGGGCTCACTGCAAAAAAAAAAATCTAGATTCAATTTTTGGAATAAAAAATGCAAACATTTCTAGGGAGCAGTTGTATATTAATTCCTAGAAAAATTATCAAAATATGTACGATTCACTTCTAAACTTTCATTTACAAGTTAAAAGAATGAGAAGTCAGTAAAATGAAATGATTCCTTTTTCAAAGGAATCAATTCCTTTGAAAAATCAGCTTGTTTGAAACCATAATTTTTAACCAGTGAATTTAGAAAAGAAATAGCATCCTTTTATTTATTAACTATTAACTGAAATATGGCATTTCATTAATTACAAATACCCGCAATAGATCATGGTGGTGGTAACACAGAAAGTGACTTTGTAAGCCATAGATAGCATGAACTTTTCATGCATTTGTTAGTGTAGTATCTTAAGATATTTATGCACATCACTTCTTTGGAATTAGTTATTATACTGTATGCCTACTTGTTATACCTGTAGTTGCCATTATTTAATATGGTAATTAAAAGCATATGTCTTATTATATCACAGCTTTGATTATTTTTCACAACCAAGTGTCATGACTGATTTCTTGTACCAATAACATACTTCTTTCATTTTATGTGATTCATGACATTGTCCTGAGAAAGTATTCATGGGTTTTACCAGACCACTAAAAATTTTGGTAACAAAAAATTTAGAATCCTCTTTTTATTTGTTAGTGGTTTGTTTGTTTATTTGCTTATTTCTGGTTTTTTTTTTGAGACAGGGTCTCACTATGTAGTCCAGGTTGGCCTTGAATTTGCTTTGTAGCCCAGGCTGGCCTCAAACTCATCATACTCCCGCCTCAGACTCCTGGTGCCTAGGATACCGCCTTTAAAGCTTTTAAACAAATAGCTTAGGAGCATTAACCCACTCACATCGCTTTGCAGGTCATAGGCCTTCCGGGCCTGAATGACGTCATTCTGATCTGGCAGGCATATCCACTCATGGAGAGGGTGCTTGTAGTCTATGTCACTCACGAGGATCTGGCACTTCTTGGCCAGCACCACGCCCAGCATGTCCACCGGGCTGCTGAACTTGGTCTTCCACTTCTCAAAGTCCTTCTTGTACTCCCTGTCGCTCTGGATCTTGGCCACATGGATGGACCACATCATCTTGGGGTCATCCTTGATGTTCCGTGCGCCAATGTGGTGGCCCAGCTGTTTGCGGTAGCCTTCCTTGTACTTGTACTGGAGAAGGAAAAGTAGAGGAAGTCTAATTAGAAATGCACATTATTTATTTTCCAAATTTCCCTGTTATCATGAAGGAGAAAGGTGAAGATTACCAAAGCCATTTTGTAAAACAGAAGCCTGAAGATCATATCACAAGTAGGCGACAGGGCTGATGCCAAGACTACAGAGATCCTTGCCCTACTATGTGTCCCTTTCTCTAAACTACACTGTGTAGTATACACCGAATTCCTCAACAACTAACAGTAAAACATCTGTGCAATCTAGTGCAGCATCTACTTAAAGGCAGGTTATTGCTTCTAATGTTTGACATGAAGAATACTTTAAACTATTCCCCTTGTTATTAGAGTTCCATCCCCCACCATATAGTCTTGGGAATACAAACCAGGGCCTTCACACTGATCTTCATTCCCAGCTATTTATTTATTTGATTTTTTTTTTTTTTTTTGCAGAACTGGGGATTGAACTCAGGCCCTTGTGCTTGCCAGGGAAGCACTTATTCACTGAGCCATCTCCCCGGCCCCTATTTATTTATTTATCTATCTATATGTTTATTGTACTTTAAAACAGGGGACAGCATCTCACTAAATCACCCAAACATCTGGCTCAACTTGCAGTCCTCCTGCCTCCATCCTCCAGAGTTCTGGGGTTACAAGTGTGTACCACCACATCCAGCTCTTTGCTCATTTATAATGAATTCCCATTAACAGCCTGTGTTACATTTAGATAGAGTTTAATGTGTCTCCAAGAATAACCTCCCTTCCTAGCCTATCAGCATCACTAGCCAGGGAAGAGTTGTACTGTGTGATTATGATTCTACCTACTTTTAAAACTCAAGAACATTAAATCATGGTTGTTTTTGTCATGACAAAGTCATTGCATGGGTTTCTCCAGCTTGGTAACTGAAAAATGTTTTGGTAACAGAAGGCATGAAATAGGAGTCTAAGGCAAGGGGCCCATCCAGGAGTCTGGATTTATGTCCTTAGGCCCAGTACACTTTTCATGATAAGAAAAGTGGAGAAACACAAAGGGTGGTAAGAATGAGCTCCGCTCACTGTCTGCTCTGTGCCCTGTAAGGGGCCTTTTCTCCATGGGTAGTTACAAAGGATAAAACAAAATTCTACACAACACCATCTTGTCTTCCAGATATAGTAAGAAAGAGTTCACATGTGTATTAGTTGATTTAGTTATGGTATCAGCCTTAAATTTCATAAACTTATGGGCTAGTTGATGCTCAACTTCTGAAGCTCAGAAATAAAGCAGGTTTTATTTTTGTCTTTGTTTTTATTTTAAAACAGGGTCTCTCTATATAAGTGCTGTTTGTCCTGAACTCACTGTGCGAATCAGCCTAGCCTCAAATTCCCAATGCCTTACCTTTATTTTCTGATATTCCAGGCTTTCACCCCACCCCAGCTAAAACAGTTATTTTTAAAAATTATGTCTTTATCTTTGACTGATCAACAGCTACTATGGACATAGTATTTAATCCCTTTCTTTTCTTTTTTAAAGATCTGCAACTTTGTATATGAAGGAATTGATTTAGTTGCAGGGACAACAAAAGCTCTGGCAAGAAAATTCAAATAATTTCTATTTGTCAATACCCTTGAGTAAAAAAGGCTTCTTTCAAAAATATCAACTTACATCACTGGCAATGTCTCTAGAAGCCTTGGCAGCTTGGATTGGAATAGCATCTACACGCAAGTCATAGCCCTCCTTCTTGGACTCTTCCAGAGCAAGTTTGTAGAGTTTCTGTGGAAAAAAGAGTCACTGATCAGCACCCCTTCATAAAAAGTGAAGCTGGCTTGTTGTTGGTAAATTTCCTCTGTCATCATTTAAACTATACAATCACAGAGTCAAACATTCAGGTGGTCTTACAGGTAATCATGTTTCATGGTGCTCACCAATGTTAAGGCATTTGTTCTAAACTTTCAGATTTTTTTTTTTTTTTGGCACAACCAGGAATTGAACTCAGGCACTTGTGCTTGCCAGGGAAGCACTTATTTTACTGAGCCCTCTCTCCTGCCCCAACTTTCAGATTTTATTGACTGATGAATTTCAAAAATGTGAAGGGAATCAGTATTTGGTGGTCAAATTTTTATTTTGCCAAATAAGCACATATAAAAAATAAGTGTTTTCCACTGCTACCATTCTATAAAAGGAAAGGCCATCTTAATACTGAAGAAGGAGAAAAAGGTAGGAATGATGGGGGCTTTTTTTTTTTTTTTTGGTACCAGAGACTGAACTTAGGGCCTTGCGCTTGCCAGGCAAGTGCTTATTTTACTGAGCTCTCTCCTTGCCAGGCAAGTGCTTATTTTACTGAGCTCTCTCCTTGGCCCCAAGAATGATGTTTAAAACTTGAATACATTTGACTTCATGAAAAACTCAGTGGATTATCCTTATTTTTTTCTCACTTTGCCATCAAAGACTATGGGTTCTGGGCTCATTTCTCTTATGAAAATATTTTTCCTAGTAAAGGTTTAAAAAGGCCTTGCAAACCATGCTAAATTGTACGTCCACACACTGAAGCAGCAAAATAATATAGGGTAAAATGACTCACTGAGCTCCGGCTTCATGCCTACTCTTATAGTTACTGGATAAGACAGAGCTTACCTCAGCATCCAGTAGGATTTGTCCCAGGAACTTCTCTACCAACCCCAACACCAAAATCCTTTGGTGCTAAACCTTTTACCCAAGATGGCATCGATTTGCATATAACCTATGAGCTTCCTTCTGTGTATTTTACTTAATACATAATACATATGCACTTACATATGCATAATATATACACATGTACATTTACATGTGTATAATGTTTATTTTGATTTATTTTTTATATAATGTTTAATTATATAATGCATTATACATATGTATGGTACAAAAATGCTACATAAATAGTTGTCATATGATTTTCCTTAGAGAATAGTAAGAAAAATAATACACAAAAGATCATAAGAGAATAAGAAAATATATTTGGTACTGATACGATTATTAAATAAAATAATTTTGATACGCAGTTGATTGATTCTGTGAATGTGGGACCCACGGATATGGAAGGACAACTGCAATGACCAGACATTCACCCTGACCCACAGGGGAGGCTTAGGTTTATGGTTACTACTGGGACATTTCTCCATCCATATTCCCCCGACAGCCTGTTAATAGAACGCTGGACTGCTCCATGGACTCCGAACATGGTCCACAACTGAATCAAGGGTGGCTTTTCCTGACACTGTCGGTTTGGAGGTGTATAATGAATTAGTTGAGGCATTTCACTAAGGAGGCAGCTGCAGCAGTGCACATCCGCCCTTCCATTAGTTGCAAGAGCAGCAGTTTACTCACATCACTGTAGTTTATTCGGTTGAGTTTGGCTAGCATGATTTCGGGTGTATCAGGCATGACGTGGATTGTTTTCTTGTCATTTTCCCATGCTTCAATATATAAACGCTATCAAAAAATGAAAGAAAAGAAATCTGTGTTGGTGTTCATAGGCATTTTCCTTTTGAGTATGTGCCAGTCACTTCTGTTGTATACAAAGTAGAAATAAAATATTACATCTGCATAAATTCCTATCTTCTAGTTTCAGTACTGGGAATTGAACCTCTGCAATGAGCTACTTCCTCAGCCCTTTATCATTTTTCATTTTGAGACAGGGTCTTACTAAGTTATTTTATAATGTTAGCCCACTGAATTATCTTAAATTGCCCAGATAGGGCTTAAACTTTTAATCTTCTTGCCTCAGTCTCCTGGAATAATGGAATTAGAGATGTGTGCCACTATGCTTGGCTTATGTTTGTATTTTATTAAAATTCTTCAGGAATTTAATTCTCTAATTATTAAAAAATTATGGATTTATTACAACATAGTATTTTAAACATCAGTGTAATATTTTGAAGTATCACTAAGTATACCATAGGGTATTATGGTAGAGAAGTTATTTTAAGAAGGTATCCTAAGTGTTACAGTAATTGTTGAAATGTAATGGTATGACAGAACTCTTCCCCTGCTCAGTGGTAATTTCTGACAGCTAACAGTAAGACTCACCTTATTCATGTTTAGTGCATTATTCCTTGCTAACACTTGCTCCAGGGAGTCGGTGACACTGGTAAATTTCAGTGCATCTGGACGCTGACGGTAAACCTTGTCACTCAGTATCTCGGTGGCTCTCTTGGCTTTAAGGACTTCCAAGGAGCCAATTGGAACCCAGCCAATACCTTTCATCCAGTCAAGGTCTGACTTGTACAAGTTCTGAGGATCAACAGATTTAAAAAGTATGTTTATCAGTGTCTCAGATTTACAGTCACAAGTAAGTTATACTCTGGAAATAAAAATTTCTGGTGGATGGATAAAGCTCCCAGCATAGTCAGTTACTTGCAAGTGTATTTTTCCCTCAGAATTATATCAATTATGACTATACCAGTAATGATGGAAAAAGTTTGAAAAGATACGGTCTTGCCCTTGACAGGATTACAAAGTTTTTACTCCAAAGCAAGGCTTCTTTAACTTTTGAAAATGTGTTCTAACAACTCCAAATACAGCCACACACTTGTGCTGTATGAATATTTCAAACACAAAGACTCCTGCTGCCATCTCCAGCTTTCAAAAACTACACAGCAGCAAATGTGTGAAAGAAATCTGATACATAGATATTAGATGTTTACCTAGTTAGACATTTTATTTTACTTTCAATAAGATACACTAAATGCTGAAAAACATTAGACAATTGATTTTGGAAAATACAAGAATATTCTAGAATTTCTTGTCAGCAAATGTAAAATATGAATATTTATTAAAGTAATTTGGCACAGTGTACTTTTCCTCCCACTTTCTTCATTCTACCCTGTGTGAACAACACTACCCCTTCAGTTTAAAATTGATAGTGATACATTTTTGGGGGTCCCAGTTCCATCTGCCTCAAAGGCAATTTATAGCACTAGGTAGATAGATATTGATACAGAATTAATAATATTTATTTCTTCCTTTATGTATAACTTTTGGAGGAGAAAAACTAAAAACAAATCATAGTACTTCTCATGAGAAACTCCTTTCAGATAGTCAGCCGTATGTACTGTGAACTATGCAGATTCTGGTGCACAGACACAAGCAGACTCATGGCCACATTCCATATCTGCTTTTAACCCAGTGTTGGGGTACTCACATCACTCTGGAGGTCGTAGGCTTTTCGTGCCTGAATGACATCGGTCTGGTCAGGGAGACAGGTCCACTCATGCAGAAGATGTTTATAGTCCACGTCACTGACCAAGGTCTGGCACTTCTTGGCCAGAACAATACCCAGCATATCCACAGGGCTGCTGAACCTTGTCTTGTATTTCTCAAATTCTTTCTTGTACTCACGGTCACTCTGCATTTTGGCAACGTGGACAGACCACATCATCTTGGGGTCATCATGTATGGCTCGGGCACCAATGTGGTGGCCCAACTGTTTACGATAGCCTTCTTTGTATTTGTACTGAAAGAGAGAACCCAGCATATAACTAGGAGGCACTGAGGACTGCTCCCTGATGCTCTTTCTGTGGGGTGTTCTGTGAAATCCTTCAGATAACTGGGGGCTTCCTTTAACAAGTTGTTGCCGTGTTACATATAGGAAGGCTTTTTCTTGAACAGAGTATGGTGTCATTGGCACCTATCTCTCCACAAAATTCTATGACAATTCCTTTATGTAGATAATAGGGTAAGCCCAAGACAGTGAGAAGTGGGGACCATGCCTTGTAAGTCATAACTTTTCTGAGTGAGTCTGAGAAATAGTTTCCTTTTCAAAAATAATCCAGTTAGGGTAGTTTATTATTAGGCCCATAATAGAGTGGTATACAGTTTCAGTTTTGGGAGAGAGTTTCATCTAAAACTCTTGGGTATAGAGTTTCAGTTTTGCAAAATGAAAACATTATGGAGATCTGTTGCACAACAATGTGAAAAGGATCAACAGCATTGAATGGTATATTTTCTTTTGTGGCTGGTTCAGCCTGCCCTGGAGGCTGGGGCTGGTGCAGCATGTGGTGCTAGGGATCAAACCACAGTCCTTGAGCTTGTTCTAAGCTTGTCTAAGCAGATGGTTTAGGCCGCTGAGCTATCTCACTGGTCTGAATTGTATTGTTGAAAATAGTTAAAATGGTAAACTGTATGTATTTTTTTACCATGAAACTATACAAAATGGATAATTTTTCTACTTTTGAATAATTTTTTTAGATGCATACAAATCTAATGTCTTCATTTATAGGGCAAGGAAACACTGATTCTGTGGACCACACAGCAAAGACTTTTAGGCTTTGTGTTATCCAGTGCCCCCTCCTTCCTACATGGTGAACCCAGTCAAATCTAGTTCATTTTTGTCATCTTTGCTTTGGGTGCATCTCAGAGAACTCATGAGGTCCTATGTCTCAGTCCGTGACTATCTGGCTTTAAGTGAGGCACTCACAGCTATAAAGCAAAGACCAACAGACAAAAAGGAAAGAAACCTCATCCCACAGTAGATTTTGACATGATGATGATACTGTGACCTGGGCCAAGCTGTCTCCTATGTTGGCCTCATTCTGTGTGTGTACAGTGGAGGGAGTTAAGGGGAGCTATGACGAGAGACTTCTGGCTGTGCCCTAATAGTGTGATTCCCTGTGGGTGTGGCTGGCTTGAGGATAACCCCTCCAAGTACGGTTCAGCGCTTACATCACTGGCGATATCCCGAGAGGCCTTGGCAGCCACGATGGGAATAGCATCACTTCTTAAATCATAGCCTTCCTTTTTGGCTTCTTCCATGGCCTGGCGATAGAGGCTCTGAGGAAAGAAATAGTAGTTGTTAGGCACAGAACTCATGTTTACTCTAAAACTGTATTTCTGCCAAAAGAAGATTAGTTTTAGATACAAAAATTTACTGGTACATGAAAAACCAACTTTATCATCTAAACTACTGAATTAAATGGAAATTAAATATTCAGCAGTTTTATCTATCTATTATCTATCTGTCTATATATCTATCTATCATCTATCATCTATTTTTTCAGACAAAATATCTTGCTATGCAGCTCAGGCCGGCCTTGAGCTCATTTTCAAGCCCAGGCTGATCTTGAACAAGCAATAATCCTCCTCCCTCAGCCTCTCCAGTGCTGGGATTATAGGCATGTGCCACCATGCCTGGCTTATACAACAAATTTTAGCTTCACAACTTCTTGCACAAATCCTTGCACATTTTATATATTCAGTCACTAGTTTTCAGTGTGCTTAGATTGTTCAAAACTTGCTTTTTTATGAAACAACTAAGAAATACTCACTTAACTCTAAGTTTGACTTAAGAACAATTCTACTAGCAGCCATTGCAATCATACACTAATACATAACACCAGCAGCGTGAGAATGTGCCCACAAGCAAAACAGTGTTGAAATCAGGACAACCACTGCATCCAGACTTTCCTGCCAGTATTGATTTGCTCCCTGATAGTGGTGGTGGGTGCTAGAAATTGGTAGCAGATGTGAACACTACAAATGCCAAAGGTTTATGAGCCAAAATTAGTAAGATGATAAAAATTCTATTTATTTCTTCCCTCAAATTGAGAACCACTGCTGTTTGGCTCCTGTGGCAGGACAGACACACACAGAAAGGCAAGATGCAGTGGTCCTGTGGACACCGCTTGGGAAGCGCATCAGACAAATCATCTGTTGACCTCTTCTGTTTTGTTTTGCATCAAGTCTTTGTTTCTTTGTTTACAAGACTCTCCCTGTATAAACTACATTTTTAAAAAAAAATCTTAATGTAAAAATAAGAATAAACTTAATGTCCCTGAGACAAAATAAGTTATTTTCTTAAAATGTCTATAATATTTGTATAATAAAATAATCAAATAAAAAAGAATTAAATCATTTATTTAATAAATGCTCGACTACCTTGTCACAGTATAAATGGGGAATAAATGCTCGACTACCTTGTCACAGTATAAATGGGGAAAAAGTGCTTGATTCATCTCATTGTTTCAGACTTAGCAGATCTAATTTTTCCATTATTTGAAAAAGACAGTGTTAGGACCAGCCAGATAGCTCAGCAGACTAAAGCGCCTGTTGAGGCAGAAGGTAGGAGCCAGGCTTTGATTCCTGGTGTGCCATGCTGGGCCTGCCCCTGGGGTGCACTGAGACAGTGCTTGAAACTGGGCGTGGTGGCACGCACTGTAATCCCAGCTCTTAGGAGGCTGAAAATAGGAGCATCACTAAGAGTCCAATTTACTTAGTGAGACCCTGTAGACCCTATACTAAATACATTTTAAAAACTTAAAGGAAAAGACAGTGTTTCAAAGAAAACAAGTTTCATTATCATCAAGAGTGTGTTTTAAAACCTTCGTGTGGCTTGCTTAACCAAGAGAACTAGACTAGGTAAATGACAATCTAAGAGAAGAAAATAAAATGTGTTTGCTTTCTTTTACATTAATGGAGTGAAGAAAGGAATGAACCATTGGTGGTGGCTTGAGAAGAAATTCAAGGAAGTTATTCTGAAATACAATCTTCAGCAAACAGAGGACATTAACATAATCTTGCAATTTTAAAGAAAGTAAACATAGTTGAAAAATTTTGGATTTAAAAAGTACCTTGATATCTTCTCAGCAATCTAAAAAAGAAAATCTACCTCAACTCACCTCAGATAAAGAAAAGAAACAGGCATAAAAGCTTTGTCACACTCTGGGATAGAAGCAATTTCATCTGCTTTATTCAAAAGAAAGCTTCTGACAGGATCTGAGCCAACAGAGATGTGCTGGGGCCAGGCAAACATTTCTCATGCAGAAGGGACTCCAACCAGGGCCAGACAAACACAGTCAGCCTGGACTAGCTCTGCTTTATAATGCTGGAGAGAGCAAATCACTTCCACTTCATTTTGTTTGTCATGGTTATCTGAAATAAGTGTGCCTCCTCTGTAGGAGTACATTGTATTATGGGCAAAAGTAAATAATATGGGTAAGATAAGATCAGAAATTCAATCAAGTCTTGAGAATCAATACACAAACTTTCTAGTGTTTTTAAATTGAAGAAAATTATTATCTCCTTTTTTTAATGAAGATGCATGAATGTGTAAGAAATCAGTATTCTTCTTGGATTATCCAGATAAACACTTGATATGGACAAGAGCAATTGAGCATGAAGCTATTTATTCAGGAAGATTTCTGGGTTGCAAAGACATGTGAAACAAGCTTAGCAGAGCTGAAGGAGTTTTATAAAAGACTGTCTTATTGTTCTTAGGCAATTTTGAAGTGGATGAATTTTTAAAATATATATATCAAGTTAAATATTTCAAGTTATTCTGAGCATGTAAAAGCAATCTAATTTTGATGGTGAGTTGAAGGTAAAGGAAAGAAATTAAAATCTATTGGGAAGCTATCTTCTGCCAGGACCCACAGAAGGCATGTTATACATTTATTTTACTGCATTTATGATTGCAGAATTTTTCAAAGTAGGGATTTTTACCCCATTTTACAGGTAGAACAAAAGGAAACAAATATGCACAACAAATTTTGAAGCAGTTTCTAATATGATAAATAGCAACAATTATTTTATTTTTTCAAATTATTTTTCATTTTTATCCAAGTTATAGTTCATTTCAGTCACTAATTGTTGACTTTTTTCCTTTCTGATATGGAACCACTTTGATGTTTATTTTCATGTCTACTGATTTTTAATATGATGATATACATCAAGAAAGGATAAAAACTATAAAAAACAAAACTAAGCTAATTGGCTTATGCGATCATTAAATCCCTAATTCTAAAGTTTCTACAATAGCAAAAAAATCAATATGAGCAGGGAAAGCAAATAAAGCAGCTGGTCTTACCTCACTGTAATTTATTTTATTTTGTCTTGCCAACATAATTTCAGGTGTATCAGGCATAATATGGATTTGGGTCTTGTCTTTGTCCCAGGCTTCTGTGTATAAGCGCTATGAAGGACCAAGCAAATGAATTAGGAAAACATAGCTTTGGAAAATAGGAATTTTTAATGAAAAGATAAGAACAAAATGGGAAGTCCTCCTCTCGCTCTGTGCACTGTGTACTGTATGTGAAAATTATTTTCAGCTTCTTTTATTTCATAGGATATTTATTATAATTAAATATAGACATACATTAACATGTTTGAAGAAAAGACTCAACACATCCAGGTGTATTGTAGCTATATTAACAAATCTTTCCTATGGCTTCCTTCATTTGATGTTATTAAAACTGTCAGTATATCTGGATATATCATCTCTATATTTCCTTCTAATAAATATTATAAAGATTTATGTTTTACTTGCTTGTTCTGTGCTTACCTAGATAAGTACCTGAGAAAAAAGATTGATACCAAAAGATGTGTAACTGTCACAGATTCCAGATAATCTGACCCACAAACTGGTGTCCTGTTCTTTTTGGGGCAGGGCTGAGGGAACAAATGCCATGGTGTTCTGCTGGTGAGTTACATTCCCATGAGACAAGGTCTTGCTAACTTACCCAGGTGAGATTCTAGCTTGTGACCCTCCACCCTCAGTCTCCCTGAGTGCTGGCATTGTGAAACACACCAGTGGACCCAGGGTCCTACTCTTGCCTGGCTATTTCATAATGGCTATCAAAGCAGAAATTCTTCCATGTATATTTAAGTTCTTATATAAGAGAATATAGAATTCAATCCAATCTCTATGCTTTGGAGAGTAACCTAGTTGCATAAAGGAAAAAAAAAAAAAGGACTGATTTAATTACTCATAGACTTTCAAGTAGCACACAGTGCTGTTTTCCTTTTCCTCCAGTTAGGGCTCACCTTGTTCATGTTAAGGGCATTACTCTTGGCCAGCACCTGCTCCAGGGAATCAGGCACGCTGGTGAACTTCAGCTTGTCTGGAGGCTGGCGGTAGATGTTGTCACTCAGGATCTCTGCAGCTCTCTTGCATTTGACCACATCCAGCGACCCAATGGGGACCCAGCCGATGCCTCTCAGCCATTGCAGATCAGATTTATAAATGTTCTGGTGAGATCAAACACATAAACAAATGATACCTGCAGTTGTCATGACACAGCTTCAAAGTTAAAGAAGACCAGAAAACTTTGGAAAAGAAATATCTATGTCTTTTAAAATAGGAAGGTGAAATTGGAAATAGTCTCATGGTTTTAGATTGTCTCTTTTTGGAAAGTAAAAGGTATTTATAGATATATACACAAAAGCTATCATCCTCCTGAGATCCCGTCTAATCCTAGGCAGTTGTCTATGTGTCACTATGTATTGCAACCATAAGCTTGGCTGCCACTGATCTCAGGCACTCACGTCGCTCTGGAGGTCATAGGCCTGCCGAGCGTGGATGACATCGTTCTGGTCAGGCAGACACGTCCACTGGTGCAGGTGGTGCTTGTAGTCCACGTCACTCACTAAGGTCTGGCACTTCTTGGCCAGCACCACACCCAGCATGTCCACCGGGCTGCTGAACTTGGTCTTCCACTTCTCAAAGTCCTTCTTGTATTCCCTGTCGCTCTGGATCTTGGCCACGTGCATGGACCACATCATCTTGGGGTCATCTTCGATGTTCCGTGCCCCGATGTGGTGGCCCAGCTGCTTGCGGTAACCTACTTTGTATTTGTACTGAAATAAAAGGAATGTATTTCAAAAATAAAATAAGTAAAAAGGGTTAAGAGTCTTGTTTATTTACAACTGCGTTAATTGGCATATTTAATTCTTGCAGAAAAATGGAGTTTATGATTATTAACTTAAACTCTGATCAGATTTCACAGCAATAGTTTAATGGGAAAATGGACCTAACTACACAGTCCTATGGTTTTCAGACATGAAGCTCCTGGAAATAAAGGCAATAGCAATTCTGATTGATCAGATTAATCAGTATTATACATTACCTCTTCTTCATATTGAGCCAGTTAACTCACTAACATATAAATCTCACATGTGATTTTGAAAATGCTATTCCTGAGTCTGAAGATAGCATTTCAACCCACTCCCAAATCACTTATTGTCCCAAACCTGACTTTCAATGCATTACTTAATTCCCAAAAAGAATGGATTTTGTCTCACATAGATATCATTTGGCTGAGGGTTGTCTAGTATTCCTTAAGTGGGAAAGTGAATTATAAATAAATAAGAGAACATTTTATCAGTGATGTGATAAAGGCTAACTCTGGATATTTTCTCCATGATTCATATAACAATATCATACAAATCCTATTATGTATCTATGGAAGTCTGAGTTCTTTACCAAAGGAACCACTTTCTTCAAAGAAAGAGTCACCAGGTTCACCATTCTTTTTTATTTTAATGTTTTAAAAATATTTTTAAAGTTCATTTGGTACAGGATCTCGGTATGCAGCTTGGGCTCATAGTTCCTCCTGTCTCAGCCTCCCTAGAGCTGGGATTACAGGTGTATGCTACTGTGCCTGGCTTTAGTGGCTGGCACAGCACGCCCTGGGCTCCAGGGCCAGCATGGCCTGTGGTGCCAGGGATCAAACCTGGGTCCTTGCATTTTCTGGGCAGGTGCTTAGACTGCTGAGCTATCTCTCCAGCCCATCATCATTCTTTGTTTTGGCTTTCTATTCTCATTTAAAAAGAATTCAGTAGGAAGCCCTTAAGGTAATTTTTGAAGAAAATACAGAGTATGTTTGGCAAAAGGTAGAATTTCCAAGACTGGGCTATACCAGGTCTTTAGCTCACACTGAATCATTGTATCTAACTAGATTATTATTTTTCTAGTATTTTACAAAATTTCTGTGAGGGCTACATGCTCCAGATATAAAGACTTGATCATAATTATAAATATGAAAAATTTTAGATTCTGGTTCAACTTCACATCAAAGTTTAGGATACCTTTTCTTTCAAGAGACTCACCATTAAACTCTGTGTTAAAAATGTATTAAACTCTGCATTAAAAATGTATTATTTACTAAAAATTATTATTATTATTATTATTTTGGTCTTTTTGAGACAAAGTCTTGCAATTCAGTCCAGGCTGGCCTTGAGCTCACATTGTAGCCCAGGCTGGTCTCAAACTCACAATGACTGTCCTACTTCAGACTCCAGAATCCTGGGATCACACACATGTGCCACCACACCCAGCCTAATAAAAATTATTGATTTGAAAGAATAATTCAGTCAATAAACGAGCTGGAATTGGTATCTGGATTATTTGCTGGCACAGTAACTAGCTCGCCTTCCCACCCAACCATGCACATAAATAGCTTGCGCTGCTACTCACGTCACTCGCGATGTCTCTGGAGGCCTTGGCTGCCACGATTGGGATGGCATCAACGCGCAGGTCGTAGCCTTTCTGCTTTGCCTCCTCATTGGCAAGTTTATACAGAGTCTGGAGATGGAAAATCAAAGAGCTAAAGGAAAAGCTCTGACAGCAACAATTTGGAGATTATCAAGTGGCTTAACTTGTATAATTTTTAAAGGACAAGAGATGGAGACAACTTAGGTTTCTAGAAGTGACAAATAATAAAGTACATCTTATCTTACAAAAAGCTTTATAGTATTAGAAACAAGTGAGATATAACAATGGATATTAATATAGGTTCTATGTTTATCATATAATTATAGATTAATATATATTGTTTGCAGACCAATATGATATTCATACCAAGACAGATCAATATCATCTAATTATAAAGACTGAAAGACAAACTATTAATTCATACATACTACTAAATGAAAAAAGGGCAAGATAGTATGTTTACTATTATTAATTTTCTCTTTCTTTTTGCAGAACCAGGGTTGAACTCAGGTCCTTGTGCTTGCCAGGCAAGTGCTTATTCTACTGAGCTATCTCCCCAGCCTTTATTATTAATTTATATATAAAATATAAAGACATTTTCATTCACTTCTTTGTTTTAATTTTTATGATAATTATGTAATATTTTATGTTTAAAAAACAAGGCAAAAACTTTTAAATATGTTTAAAACATAGTTAATAGCTGTCTCAATAGATTCTAAATTTTAGCTGTACACTATTAATAAAACAGATGTCCATAAAATTGCAATTTACTTTTTTTCTTTTTAATTTGGTACAGGGTCTCACTACACAGCTCAGATTCATAGTGATCCTCCTGTCTCAACCTCCCCAGAGCTGGGATTACAGGCATTCGCCACCGCGCCTGGTTTCAGTGCCAGCACAGCATACCCAAGGATCTAGGGCATGTGATACTGGGGATCGAACTTGGGACCTTGTGTTTGCCAGGCAGGCACTTAGACTGTTAAACTATCTTCTCAGCACTACACTTTACTCTTTAAAAAATCAGAAATTAGTGTTGTTGATGGAGAACACTCCTTCCCCACGCTTGAGGTTTCCTGATGTTCAGTCATTTTAACTCTGGTCTTTGTCTGTCCTACAGTGCATTGTTTTAGTGAGTTATCTGCTGAGCATGATGGTACAGCAGGGTGCTCAGCCCAGGTCTTCACTTCTTCCGCTCAGAACTGGCCTAGCAGCTCTTAGCAGGTTTGTCTGAATACCTGCTGCCTGCAGCCTGTACCTGAGTGCAGAAGCCTAATTCTGAGGTCCAGTTGGTGGGCTCTCATACAAATGTGTCTTTTAAAATAGCTCAGTAGTTTAAAAAAATGAGAACTTGACTTCTTTTTCAACTCCTTTGTTCTATTTCTCAGTTTTATTCAGGGCCTAAGTAGGTAAGAAGCATATATTATTAGAGTCCTCCTTGATAGGGCTGTAGATTTAGCACCAGAAAATACAGCACATCCAGATGAACTTGAATTTCAGGAAAATAATGAAGCATAAATAATGGGACTGTAGTTCATCTGACAAGCCTAGGCCTTAGAAATGTCAAAAATACTCCGAAGTCCCACTGATTCACCCTGGAAAAAGTCATAAACAGAGAAGACAATGTGATTTCAGTGTGTTGCAGAATCCTATGATGCATAATATTCAAACTCGAGTGAAAGGGCAGACAGTCTGAGTGTTGACATGAAAAAGCCACATGCACCATGATCGCTCAGGCCCAAGAAACCCAACAAGTGTGGGAGCAGAAGCCCCAGTTAAGTACAGCACCGCAGACCTCCGCCTCCCTACCTCACTGTAGTTGATTTTGTTCTGTCTTGCCAACATAATCTCTGGTGTATCGGGCATCATGTGAATTTGAGTCTTGTCTTTGTCCCAGGCCTCTGTATATAAACGCTATAGGAGAAAAGAAGATGCTTGATTGAAAACAATTTGAGATAAGAAATAAAAAGGTCAAATGAGAGGCATTGTTATTGACCTAATTAGGAAAAATAATCAGATTTGGATATAAGAGAGTCCACTGGAGATTTGAGTATTCCCATTAGTGTTAAGATTAAAAGTGAAAATAATAGAAACCACTTAAAAGGTTAGAAGTATGTAATTTCAAGGGAAAATGTAACCCTACACCTCCACGACTACTTGTGAAGCCACTAGTCCTTAAGGTGTAACATTTTGGGACATCTTGGATTGGGAGACAGCTGGGTTCACCTTGTTCATGTTGAGAGTGTTGCTCTTGGCCAGCACCTGCTCCAGGGAATCAGGCACGCTGGTGAACTTCAGCTTGTCTGGAGGCTGGCGGTAGAGGTTGTCGCTCAGGATCTCTGCAGCTCTCTTGCATTTAACCACATCCAGCGACCCAATGGGGACCCAGCCAATGCCCTTCAACCACTGCAGATCTGACTTGTAGACATTCTAAGAAAAGGCGGAAGAGACAGACACTTCATCAAAATCACTGTACCGAGTGAGAATAAAGATGCAAACGGCATCGATGTGATCCCATTTTCTTTTTATAGAAAATAAGCTCCCTGTATTCAGCAGACTAAAAAAGGAATTATGTTTTTAAGAGGACCCGGAAATATTTTCTAGTCGGAATAAAAATATTGTTTAACATTTTAGCCTGCTAGGAGGACAGTGATCCCAAGTAACTTCTTCCATCGGTCAGATCAGTGAATGCTACTGTGACAGAATGTCCACACGCATGGGGAGAACACCAGGGCGAGGTGAGGTGCACACATGCACCCAACCTGTTCCCAGTGAGGCAATTTTAGGCTTAGCCTAATGAAACACTGTGTAGCTATTCAAATCTTCATTTTCTAAAAATATGGATGAGATGGAGAAACCTTATATTAACATAAGGTTAAATGAAGAAATAGCATATGGAACAAGTTAGGTAGATAAATTATATAGATAGGAATAGGCATTTTAACTAGTTGAGCTGAATTATTCTTCTATGTATTTTTATTATATTTCAAAAATATCTTTAATAAAAGAGAAACAGAGAAGTTAAAGTGACATATAACAATGGTGTAGAACTCCTGACATTTTAAGCCATATCTTTGAAGCTGTAACATTTTCTAAGATTTAGGACAATAAATGACAACATCCAGCATCCCAGTCCCCTCCCCACCAGGTTCCCAGCCTAGGAAGGACAGACTTTTCCAGAACCACCATGTCTTATCTTTCTCATTCACTTTTCATCATGTTTTCTGCTAAAGACTTTTAGGGACCCCTTCATGTTCTAACTGCTTTAAGAAGTGCTACCAGACCTATGATGTACTCACTGAGGGGATCATACCTGTAACAGAAATAAAGTAGAAAATACAAACTGGTAATCTGCAGACAAAAAAGCCTATAGAAATTGTCCTATGCTGACTAGTTGTCACCCAAACAACAGCAGTAAGAATAAAAACAATAACATCTTATAGCTTTGGAAGGTTTTCACCATGCAAATGCCTCCCGCATATTAACACCAATCACAGTGGTAGGAGGACTATCCAGAAAGGGTAACCAAGAAATAGACAGATGGCAGGCGGTCTGTCAATGCTGTCAGTCTATGGGCGACACCAACCCTTTTAAACTTTTAAACCACCTTTGATGTGTGGGCAAAGCCTTTCTTTTCAGAGACAGTTACAAAACACAGGGCTCTTTGTGTTGAAAGTTACAGAACAGATGTGGGAGTTCTCAAGGCAGGCCTCATAGCTTACAGGAATAGGCAATTAATGTATAATTACTGTGAATTTGTTTTATTCACCAAAGTTCCCTAATGCTTAACAATTCTTTCAAATGTTTATAAAATATGCAGCGCAGCAAATGTGTTTCTTGGGCTCAGGTTTGAGGTAGTGCATCTGTTTCCAGTAGGTACTAGATTCTTCATTACCATGTGACCCCTCATAAAGACAGTGACACTGAAGAAGCAGGTGTCAGTGAAACAATCCAATGATTGACAGCTACAGACACAAAGGCTTCTTTCATTTCCTAAGAATAACACGGACTGGCACAGCTGAGATTACCATTCCAATAACTATCAGCTCCTTCATTTGGCAAGGACACCAACAGTGAATTCCAAACTATTTTTTTCTTTTTAATAAAAATATGTTATCTCATTTCTCCTTAAAAGAAAAAGGGAAATGTCTCCCCCTGGTGGGCCCTGAAGTCTAACACTGCACTATGTCAGTCTTGTTTCCTAAGACCAGTACCAGGACAGAAACTACTTCCTGCAAGGACTATTGATATATTTATCATAAAGCAATAAAACTATTTGAAACTCTGATTCATATCTACTTTACTTAGCAACAAATCCTAGGCTGATTAGCTAATGGGTTATTAATAAAAAATAATTTTTATATAGTTAAAAGTATTTTTACACCCTGTTTTATTATAGACACTGAACTCACATCGCTCTGGAGGTCATAGGCCTGCCGAGCGTGGGTGACATCGTTCTGGTCAGGCAGACACGTCCATTGGTGCAGGTGGTGCTTGTAGTCCACGTCACTCACTAAGGTCTGGCACTTCTTGGCCAGCACCACGCCCAGCATGTCCACCGGGCTGCTGAACTTGGTCTTCCACTTCTCAAAGTCCTTCTTGTACTCCCTGTCGCTCTGGATCTTGGCCACGTGCATGGACCACATCATCTTGGGGTCATCCTCGATGTTCCGTGCCCCGATGTGGTGGCCCAACTGCTTGCGGTAACCCACTTTGTATTTGTACTTAAATAAAAAAAGCATAAATCAGACCTTTACTATATACCTTTAGAGTTTACAGATCTATACAAAACTATATTGCTTTCACTATGTTTTAATTTTTTCTGTAAGCATCAATTCCAGCCCATATCCTTACACTTCCCCTGGAAGCCTCTAGATGTAGTAAAATGGGTGAAATTCCTATAATTGTGGTATACACTCAAAATCACCCACAGCCCACCGGCCATAAGAGTAGCACACACAGTGGGGGAGAGGTGGCCTGTGGAAGGCAGAGAGAGCCCACTCGGGGAATTAGGTCTTACACAAAAACATAAATCAGGTTCACAACTTTTGGCTCCAGCAAAATCTTCTTCCCTGAAGTATAGCACATTTGCTTAACCACACCACAATTTTGTTATTTCAAAACATAATCGTTCCTGGGCAAGCCTGCATACATGCTATGTGCCCGTGCGTATTTGGGCAGCACCAACCCAGAAGAGCGATCACTAAGTTTTAAGGTATTTAAGTGCATTTTCCACTTTGAATGAATGAAAGCCGTGAACTCACTCTCCAAAGTGCTTGTGCTATGAATGAGCATCCTCCTCCAGCAGTTATGAGTATGCCCGGCTCCACACCCCTCCCCAGCTCTTGGGGTTGCAGTTTTTTCCTTTTCTTTTCTTTTTCTTTTTGTTAAGATGATGATTCACATAATATCCCCTTGGTATTTCAGTTTGCATTTCTTTGATTACTCCTGGGGTTGGGCATCTTTTCACATGTTTGTGGGCCATTTTTTTTTTCTACTTTGTAAATTGTGCATTTATCACCACAGTTCATTTTTTTTCTATTGGGTCACTTTTCCTTTTTACTGTAGATTTGCAGATGGTCTATGAATTCTGGATTTTAACCCCACTTGTTCTTCACAGGAAGCAATGGATTCTAATCTGTTTTCTATGTATTTGAAGTGCTTGCCATCATTCTGCTGATCGCTTTCATGCTTATGGTAACCTGTCCCCTATATGAATCCTAGATTTTGATTTGTAAAGCATTCCTTATGCAAAAATATTCTTTATGATTTTTTCTGTAAAGTTTATGTCTTATTTAAATATGGCTTAGGGCCGGGGAGATGGCTCAGTGGAATAAGTGCTTCCCTGGCAAGCACAAACGCCTGAGTTCAATCCCAGGTTCCTCCAAAAAATAAATAAATAAATAAATAAATAAATAAATAAATAAATAAATATGGCTTCCCTGCCCTCTCAGTGAAAAAGATGGTCTTTTGTGATTTATTCTAATAACATGAATGTGTTTCCTTTTTACATGGAGGTCTTTCACTCCTTGGGTGCATACTCCTGCAACAGTAGTGTACACCTCCCTCCCTAAGCCAGTTACATTTCCCTGTCTTCTTTGAGGAGGGAATGATTCTGTTCTTCCAGATTCCCTGAAGCACCAGGAGAGGTGCCCATTCACTCCAGAAGGTGGCACTGCACAGCAGCGAGCAGTGTCCCTCTTGACTTGATCAACTGCTTTCTTTCCAGAATCTTACAAAGAGGACTGACTAGTCATACATAGCAAGTGTCATATGCATTTTTTAAACATTGCAAATTAAAGGGTGGCATACAGCCAGGTCACAATCCTCACTAGGAGAATCTAAATTCCCAGTTACACATTCTACAAACTTTTCTGTGAGTATACACATGTCCATGCCTGCAGCTTCTCTACAGCAGTTTGCACGTGACTGGCTCTGTTCTGGGTGAGCCAGATCTCACTGAACACACTGTCACGGGATACAAATACATTCTATAATTATCAAATTTTCTATTTCTCCTAAAGCTAGATTTTCTGAAAAATCTCCCAAAGCCCTTCAGGACATGTTTGGAGAGGTCCTTTGTAAAGATTTAGAGTTCAGAGAAAATGCTACATCACACCGCTCAGACCAGGGGAACTGAATGGACAACTCACATCACTGGCAATATCTCTGGAAGCCTTGGCTGCCACAATGGGGATGGCGTCGCTCCGCAGGTCGTAGCCCTTCTTCTTGGCTTCTTCGTTGGCGAGTTTATACAGACTCTAAATTTGGGCCCAAAAAGTTAAATATTGACATCTATATCCAAAAATTGATAGATGACTTAAACAACTAAGTTCTCTCTATCAGTGCCCACAGTAGTATTATTTTGGGAGTTATAAACCTTCTGCAATTTTGTTAAAATAAAAACTTCATATCTTATGCTGAATTAATGAAAATTTATGCTGTTTCAAAATTTTTACCAAAAACCATCAAGCTTGAAAGCATTAAAAAAAATTAAGCTGAAACTCATAGACCTAAAGCAAACAGGAAAGAAACATTGTTGATGGCAGTTAATTAAATTCACATCTATTCTGCACTGATTTTGTGTCTGTGACAGTGATGGTGATTTGAAAATCAAAGGTGAGGATGAGATCTCATTCAGATTTAAAGTGTTTGTTAGAAGTAATGAAACAAAAGATAACCGAATAGCTCAGGGGATTAAAGCACCTGGTGTTCAATCCCCACCCCATCCCATCTTCTGTGCCAGCCCTGCCCCGGGGTGTGCTGAGATGGCAATTGAGACTGGGCTTGGTTGCTTGCGCCTAGAATCCCAGCTCTTGGAAGGCTGTAAACAGGCAGATCACTACAAGTCCAACCTAGTAGTGAGACCCTGAACACCCTATAGACCCTTCCCTAAAATACAAAACAATAAAAAAAATAATAATAATGAAACACTGAAAATGTATAGAACCAACTGTTGCGAATCAAACCACAAGAAGTAGTTTATCCACACCATCTATGAAGAGCTTGAGGAAGAGATCTATGCTAATTAAATTAGGGCATTTGTAAGGGATTGCTGTGGGTGTGACTCCCCTCCCCCCACACTTCCCCCATGATGTCTGCCTTAGAGCCAGCTGATCATGGGCTGAAATCATATACCAAAATAAGCCTCTCTTCCTTTAAGCTGTGGGTGTCAAGAGCTGTTTGCCAGTAACAGGAAAGACCACTAATACATAGTCATTTATTCTGAACAAAGAACCAGAAAGGTTTCTGCTGAGTGTGACCTTTGACTTGGACCCTGAATGATGAGCTAGGTTTCCAGCGAAGGGGCGAGAGGGTCGCACAGAGCAGTGCGCAGGGGCATGGATGTGCCCAGGTGTTGAAGGAAGAGGGATGATAGCCCCAGAGAGAAGTGGGAAGCGGGGACAGAGTTGAGCCAGGAATACTTGAAGAATTTGATGCTTGCTTCTACAGAAAATAGGAAACTAACAAGAATCTTTTTTCTTTTTTTTTGATTTGTGGAACTGGGGATTGAATTCAGACCCTTACACTTGCCAGGGAAGTGCTTATTCCACTGAGCCATCTTTCGGCTCTAAGAATCTTTAAGAGGAAAGAGCAACGTAATAAACTTCCATTGTTATCTTCCTTTTCTAAGTGAAGAGAAGAAACTACGTAAGTTAGTAGAGAAAAGACAGAGAAAGGAGTGTGAGCAGGTTAGGTGCTCAGTCGACGGCACTGGCCCGGTTGAACTTGCAGCGGTATTCCAGGACCTGCGAGCCTTTGCAGATTCCAGAAACAATGAGTGGACTGTTCCAGGGGCTTTCGCCTTCCAAAATTCCTGCATATGCAGTGTTTGCCTTCCTGCAAACACTGAGGAACTCTACTGTAAGTTTAGCTCATACTAAACTTACTAAATCCTTTCTGGGCCGGGCGTGGTGGCGCATGCCTGTAATCCCAGCACTCAGGAGGCAGAGGCAGGAGGATTGTTGTGAGTTCGAGACCAGCCTGAGCTACAGTGAGCTTAAGGCCAGCCTGAACTGCATAGTGAGACCCTGTCTCAAAAAGACAAAAAAATAAAATAAATAAATAAATAAATAAAATTAAAAAAAAAATCCTTTCTGATTTGAGAGTAAGATTTAATGTTTTTAGTTTTTGGTGACAAGGACTAGTTATATAAAATTATAATCTACTCTTCTAAAATAAAATTACTGAGGATGGTTGTTATTCTCTCTAAATTCTGTTAAGTTTTATCCAACAGAAGAGTAATATTCTGTTGATCTGTACTGTTGGAAGAATTTTACTTGCTGGTGGCACAAAGCTGGGAGAAAAAAAAAACCTAATATATTAGCCGACAGAACTGTAGATGCACAAAACTCTCCACTGCTTTAAAACCTATAGCCTCAATCTAAGAAAAAGGAATTACATAGAGATAAATGTCAAGGTTGAGCTAAGATTTAAATTATTAAGTGCATAAATGAAGGATAGAAGAAACCAAGCTTTAGCTCACATTACCTGTCTGGGAGTTGAAGTTATCGCCAGTTCACTGGTCGCACACGGACCCAGCAGCCAGTGCGCCCCGGAAGCACAGGGTGCGGAAAGGAACAGCAAATGTCCAGAAGAGAATGTGCACTAGGCCACTGCCTCTACTCTGGCCATTCCTTGTTGGTTTCAGTGTCTTGCTCAGTTTTGAGTCACACTTTCCCAGTAATGACATTCCAGAAATTTGGAAAGTTTGTGGATTTCAGAGAGATCCCAGGGTGGGGCCCTGAAGGGGGACCTGGTGGCTGTGTCTATCTTGATGGGTGGGCACAGATTGGTTTTTACAGGACTGTGTGATTTTACAAGGTAAATGTGACTGAATACTTCAGAAGCACTTTCCAGTGGAATTTCCCAGGACAAATAAACTGAGTTAGAGATAAGGTCTTTGCCACTGGGAACCCCTAAGCAGAGTCAGGAAATCCTGCTGAGTGGGGATTCCTGTACTGGAATAAGGGACAGGGCCTCTTAGGAAGCTCCATCCTAAACATCTGGGATTCCAGATGGAGGTCCACCACCCCATGCTCACCAGATGCCAGAAGGCCTGGGGTTTGTTAATATACACACTGAGAGATTCTCATCCACATTCTGTGTGTGTGTGTGTGTGTGTGTGTATTGTTGTACTGTCACTTTAGTCTTTAACTTTAATCTTTTTTTTTTTTTTGTATTTTAGGGAAGGGTCTATAGAATGTTGAGGATCTCACTGCAGATCAGACTCAGTGATCTGCCTGATTATAGTCTCCCAAGCGCTGGGATTACAGGTGCACACCACTACTCCCAGTATCATTTGCCGTCTCAGCGTGCCCTGGGGGCGGGGCTGGCATGGCAGGCCGGAGATTGAACCCCTGGCCTCTGTGCCTGTTTGCAGGAGCTCTGTTCTACTGAGCTATTTGGATGGCCCTTTTAATTTTAACCTTAACATTAAAAAAATCTTAAATTTTGATTCTATGCTAAAATTTTAAAACAATATGTTATACATGCTAAATATATTAGCTAAAGCTTTGATTTAGCATCAGTGGGGAGATTCATGCATGTGCATGCATCTCTTGCCAATCTCATTTCAAAAATTAATTGAAAAAATCTACTTGCTCTTATGATTGGTGCTGAAACTGAGTAATCCTTAAATCATTGGTCCCCTTACCGGTAATTTTATTACTTAACACTGGACATTTATGATAGTGATTCAGAAACTTGAGTCAGTTTTCATATGAAGCAAGAAATAAGGCTCTTATACAGCTGCTGTCTTAGTGTCCTATCACCTCAGAACCCATCAACAGACATAAGAAACACTGCGCACATGGCAGAGAAGTAGCACCCACTCTCACCTCACTGTAGTTGATTTTGTTCATTCTTGCCAACATAATTTCTGGTGTATCTGGCATTATGTGGATCTGGGTCTTATCTTTGTCCCAAGCTTCTGTGTACAAACGCTGTTAAAAAAAATCAGTGTATAAACAATAGAAATTTTAGGGCCATAATAACTTTATAAACAAAAGACAAGGTTATGGTGTTTGACATACATTATGTGTTTTATATAAATCTCCAAATAATCAGTTCCCACTGGAATACTTTTATATGTGCCTTCTGTTAATCTGAAAATACTAACAATTAAGAGGAAACTACAAATGAACTTCTCTTATAAAAAGACTTAAAATATGCCGTCTTATCAAAACCATGATACACTGACCTGACAGAAATGTTAAGGTATAAATGAACTATTTCAGATAGATGATAAGTGTAGACACAGAGCCAAGGATGGCTAATAATGTGATGGGCAATTGCAGCTTTGAGGCCCAGTACTCTTCTCCTTTCTTTTCTCAGTCACACTTTTCTTTGATTCAGTTGCAAGAACCCTACTTTGGCTGCCTGAATTTGAACGCCTCACCTTGTTCATAGTGATGGCATTATTCTTGGCCAGCACTTGTTCCAGAGAATCAGTCACACTTGTAAACTTGAATTTGTCTGGAGGCTGACGGTAGATCTTATCACTCAAAATCTCAGTTGCCCTTTTGCACTTTTCCACATCCAAAGAGCCAATGGGCACCCAGCCAATGCCTCTCAGCCACTGGAGATCTGATTTGTACATATTCTGTGGACATAAACAGTCAATAAATATTCACCTCTGTATTGGGAATACAATTTCTCTAAGGCACATAAAATCAAGTAGAAAAAAAAAAAATCAAGTAGAAGCCCATAAGCAGCATGTTGACTAAACTACTAGGCAAACAAGGTTCAGATAATATTTCATTTTGCCAAGAGGGCTTAAGGATTAACACATATAAGGAAAGCAGGCATCCTATTCCTCCCCCTTCTTCCTTGCATGGGTGCTGAGCTTGGTACTACCTATTGCTACTTCTCCAAGCAAAGCTACTTTACTAGTTTTCCACCTTTGTACATTCTTGTTACCCTCAGTACTCACATCGCTCTGGAGGTCATAGGCCTGCCGAGCGTGGATGACATCGCTCTGGTCAGGCAGACACGTCCACTGGTGCAGGTGGTGCTTGTAGTCCACGTCACTCACTAAGGTCTGGCACTTCTTGGCCAGCACCACACCCAGCATGTCCACCGGGCTGCTGAACTTGGTCTTCCACTTCTCAAAGTCCTTCTTGTACTCTCTGTCACTCTGGATCTTGGCCACGTGCATGGACCACATCATCTTGGGGTCATCATGTATAGCTCGAGCACCAATGTGGTGACCAAGCTGCTTTCTATAGCCTTCTTTGTACTTGAACTAGAAGAAGAGAAAGACTGGTGCTCATACCCTTCAACTTTTGCTAACAGCAGTTCTTAAGCATTACCAATAATTATTTTCTTTGAATATAAATAATACATAAACCATTTAGAAAACAAATGAAATGTATGCACCAAATAAAGAAAAATTAGCACACAGTTCTACTACTAAAGACAAATTTTTATGATGTGTATGTGTATATGAAAGAAAACATACAGTTAACAGATGAGCCATACATTACCTGATATTTTTCTATGTTCTTTTTACCTATTATATAAGCATTTTTCTATGTCATTAAGTATTCTTTGTTGTTGTTGTTTTTTGCATTTAGTACATGATATACAGGGTCTCACTACACAGATTGGGCCCTTAATGATTCTCCTGTTTTGAGCCTCCCAAGTGGTGGGATTACAGGTGTGTATCACCATGCCCAGTCTCAATCACCTCCTCAGTGTACCCTAGGGGTGGGGCCAGCACAGCACACTGGGGATTGAACCCCAGTTCCTGCATCTGCCTAAGCAGGTACTTTAATCCACTGAGCTATCTGGCCATCTCATTAAATATTCTTGATAAGGATGATTTTTAATAGCAGCAGTGTTTCACTACAATGAACCTTTCTGTTGATCTTTTTATATTTTTAAAATTTTATGTATTTGATGAAGAATCTCACTATGCATCTCAGACTCATAGTGATCCTTCTGTTCCGCCTCCCCAAGGCTGGGATTACAGGCATGTGCCACCATGTCCAGTCTTGGTAGCTGGTTCACTGTCCCTGGGGCATGGCGGGCATGGCATACAGTACTAGGGATTGAACCTTGGCCCTTGAGCTTGCCTAGGCAGGCGTTTAGACTGCTGAGCTATCTCCGCAGCCCTGACCATTTATTTTTAAATTATGATAATTATTTCCCACATTTTGGAAATAAAAGAAAAATATTTCATGGAACTGTACGTGTTCGATTATATAAAAGAAGCACATTACGTGGACAAGCCCGAAAGACATCTGAATTATAGTTAAGTGTGCCGTGGCTTTATGCAGCAGAAAATACATAATATTTGAAATATGTGTTGCTATGGACTCAGCCAGAGCTAGGATTTGGTGCTGAGAAACTTTATTACCATGATTTCATACCATTTTCTAACAAAATGAAATATTAACAACAGCTTTATCCTCTTTGTTTACTTTCTCCACTATGAACCCAGGAGAGAGAACACAATTGTCAAGCCAGCACTGAAGTGAAGGACCCCTCAGGGTACTCACATCACTGGCGATGTCTCTGGAGGCCTTGGCTGCTTTGATGGGGATGGCATCGAGTCGCATGTCGTAGCCTTTCTTCCTGGCTTCTTCTAGACCAAGTTTATATAATTTCTGGAACAGGTATAAGTAATCTTCAGTTTTATTTGTAAAATGAATTACAAGGAAAATATATACCAGTCGCCACATGTTTATTTCTTACCTCACTGTAGTTTATTTTGTTTTGTTTAGCTAGTAAAACCTCGGGAGTGTCTGGCATAATGTGGATACTAGTTTTATCTTTGTTCCAGCCTTCTGTGTAGAGGTGCTAAAACAATGACAAGAAAAGGCAAGTACAGGTCAGTAATGAATAGTCTGATTCTTGATGAGAATGAAGAGATTCTTCTCCGTGAGCTTGTATTTGTGGCATTTTCAGGGTTAGATGCCTGGTGTCAGTAAGAAGCACCACACTTATTTTAAAATCACTTTAGTAGCAAGCTAAAAGGTTGAAGCAAGATATTATTCCATAAAGATTTCAGTGCTTCCACAAAAAAGCATAAAATACCATCCCCACACAAAGAAAGGACTTACATGGTTCATGGTAATAGCATTGTTTTTTGCCAATACCATTGGTATGGAATCCATAAGGCTGGAAAATTTGAATTTATCTGGGTGCTGACGGTAAACATGGTCACTCAGAATCTGAGTGGCTCTTTTGTTCTTCTCATCCTCAAGAGAACCAGTAGGTATCCATCCAATGCCTTTTAGCCAGTTAAGATCGGACTTGTACAAATTCTGAAATGGCAAATGAGAAGCCACTAACTGTAAGCAGATGTCCCAAAAGAAAAAAATTTGTATTACATTATATATTACAATATGATTTTATTACAGTGCATTTAAATTATACATATACAACAATATATAGATATATCTATGTTCTGTAGTATATACATACTATTTTTAATGCTTAAATTCTTGAGTAATTTCAAAATTTTGGTATGATTCATAAAAAAAAAGAAAATACCCAATTAGAAACATACTTTGGAAAACACTTAAGCACATAGAGTGATTCAGCTTTCCAGTTCTTTGGATCAGCAGTCTTACTGCTTCCATTAAACCAATGGGACTCTGCTAGCTTACCCCTTGTAGAATAAAGGCTGACTAGAGAGAGCTTGGGTGTTCATCCAGGAAAGGAGAACTTGGTTGTGAAAACGCAATTTTCCTCATGTTAAGGGAATTTTGATACTTAGGAAAGCAGTCACAATATTTAACTGAACAAAGGAAAACCTTGGACTCACATCACTCTGGAGGTCATAGGCCTGCCGAGCGTGGATGACATCGCTCTGGTCAGGCAGACACGTCCACTGGTGCAGCTGGTGCTTGTAGTCCACGTCACTCACTAAGGTCTGGCACTTCTTGGCCAGCACCACACCCAGCATGTCCACCGGGCTGCTGAACTTGGTCTTCCACTTCTCAAAGTCCTTCTTGTACTCCCTGTCGCTCTGGATCTTGGCCACGTGCATGGACCACATCATCTTGGGGTCATCCTTGATGTTCCGTGCCCCGATGTGGTGGCCTAGTTGCTTGCGAAAGCCTTCTTTGTATTTGTACTAAGGGGGAAAAAAGTGTCTTTTTCCTTTCAAAATTAGCTCATGTGCTCTTTTTGTTGCCAAATCACATTGGCTCTAGGTATCTTATTAAGCTTAAGGAGATATGGATTTCCAGTTTTTGATAGGAAAGATTAAAGGCTAAACTCAGCTAAAAATTCCATACATAATAAATGTATCCTTGATCTTATCCTCATCCTATGCTTAAAGTCTGGAATCATCTCTCTCTATCTTAATTTGCTACCTCTTAGAAGATTTTGTTCAATTTAAAATTTAATTGAGACTGCTATGAAGTGATAAATTGCAATCAAATCAATATCAATAGGGGAGAATGTCTTACTTCACTGGCAATTTCCCGGGATGCTTTCGCTGCTTTGATTGGTATGGCATCCACGGGGAGGTCGTAGCCTTTCTTCTTCAGCTCTTCATAACCCATTCGGTAGAGTTTCTGGTGAGAGATGAAGATCACTTTGAGAAAACAAAATATTCTTCATACACAATTATAGAAGAATGAGTCAAAATTGCTAAATATTTTAGGACTCCATGAGACTAGTATTTGTGCTGTAGACTCCTCAAATGTAGTTGGAAATTATGCTCATGGATTGCTGATAATCCTATTTCAAATTTTAGAGCACTGTGATTAACTTAGATGCAAAAAAATTAAAGGTCAGCTCTTCCCAAATTCATAGGAGAATGCAGCGGAAATAAACTGACAGATGAAATATCATTTTGGTTCAATCTTCCAATTAATGTGGAGTGCTTCACTGGAAATCGTAAGAAAAGAGTGGTGTCTTCCATCTTACCCTTAGAGGGAACTACCATGGGAAAGGGGCTACTGCTTTCTGTGGCTAATGCACTGGAAAACAGTGTCTGCCTCATAATATAGATCCATGCAAAGAAGAATCAACATTTGTAGGTAACATGCAGAGGTTTTCATAATTTTTAAAATATTATATTTTAAGGAAAGTTCAAAATTTATGTGTAATAGCTTTTCAGATTTGTGACATAAAGGAAAGGGTGAGGCTATAACTTAGGTGCACTTTAATCCAGAAACTAGATTGTTTAAAATGTACCTATTGATTTTGTATCTGGGCTTACATTTTAGTATTCATAGTACTACTCCAATACATTCTTTAATGTTAAAGTTATTTTACTGGAACTTCAAATTTGTTTTTTAAATATTTAATTTTTACATCCCTAAATTTCAGGAGATTATGCTGTGATGACAATAAATATAAAAATAAAATTCTCCTGTATGGTTTTGTGTGCTCACTTGCTCAAAATTTCATGGAGTAATATATATCAGGTGCCCACCGCAGACCCAAGAATTGTCTCTTCCCACATGGAACATCTGGCCATACCAGGGAAAGTGACACAAACCTTTACATTATGGTGCAATATATAATAATAGGGTCCAAGGAATAGTTAAAACACTCCCTAACATGGCCCCAAAGAGGGAGTACATATGCTTGATGTTTCATCTAAAACCCACTAAACAAGAAACAGCAAGTATACCTAGTTTTGTTAATCAAAATGATTTAGGGATTCAAAACTTCCCAGTAGTTTCACTGACACAGAAGCAATTCAAATGAGATTTCTGAAACTTACATCACTTGTATTGATTAAGTTTGCCTTAGCCAGAACGATGTCAGGTGTATCTGGCATGATGTGAATTTGAGTCTTGTCCTTGTCCCAAGCTTCTCTATAGAGTCTCTAAAAGGAAAAATAAAAACTTTTCAATGCCTTGTTACGTGAGTGCATGACATAGTTGGATTCAGACAGGATTACTATATTCATCTACATTAAACATTACAGTTGTTAACATAAGCAGAAAATAGATGTGGCTTTCTTGATTTGTATATAATTTCCTTTCAAAACATGGATTATGAATCACCTTTTTAATTACATGTAGTTCTACTTATCAAGTCAATCCATGAAATTAGAACCTTTGCCAATATTATCAAAGGGAACAGAATTCTCTGTCTTCTGGGTTGTGCAAGTCCTCCTTAGTGTTTAGTTGAAAGATGGCACTTGCCTTCTCAAAAGACTTAGTTCAAGGAATCTTAGGAATTACAGAGTTTCTTTCCTAATTTACTCATTACAGCTACATTTCATAAGTATTTTGGAGGATCAGGATTCTCATATGGATTGTTTAGGAATTTAACATGATTTCTTAGAGGTGTTGAAGCTATTTTTATGGTAAAGTGGTAAAATTTAATAAATTTTGCCAGCAAGTATTGTGTCAACATTAATTAATGGTTTTGATCATTCCACCATGGTTATGTAAGAGAATGTTGTTCTTTTAAAAAAACTACACACTGAAATTTTTCTTTTCTTTTTAGTTAGGACAGGGTGTACAGCGTGCACAGGGTATCACTGTGGAGATCAGACTCGTCGTGATCCTCCTGTTACAGCCTTCCGAGAGCTGGGTTTACAGGCGTGGGCCACCATGCTGAGTCTCAATCATGTGCCAGGGAGCCCTGGGGTCAGGGCCAGCACAGCAAGCCCAGGGATCCAACTGCAGGCCTCTGGCCTCTGCGTTTGCCTAAGAAGGCACTTTAATCCGCTGAGCTATTTGGCTGGCCCTTACTGAAGTATTTAGGGGTAAATGGCATCATGAAGCAATTTTCTTTCTCATACAGACATAGGTAGGAGACAAATGAAGAAAAGGAGGGAAGGAGGAAGAAAGAAAGGAAAAACAAGAGAATGTAAGACGGCTTGGCAGTTTTCTTCTTTTTTAACGTGATTACAACAGTAAATACAACCCAGATAAACTCATGAAGACTTTCAGAACCAAAACAGAGCTAAGCTTATTGATTTTCATGCAGTATTTTAATTGCCATTCTACACCAGCTTTTCTGATTAAGAACAAGAGAGTCTCTTAGCCTTATAACTACTCATGTTATATATACTAGGCGATTATTGAAAGGGCTACCTTTCTTTCTTTTCTTTCTTTCTTTCTTTCTTTCTCTCTCTCTCTCTCTCTCTCTCTCTCTCTCTCTCTCTCTCCCTTCCTTCCTTCCTTCCTTCCTTCCTTCCTTCCTTCCTTCCTTCCTTCCTTTCTTTCTTTCCTTCTTTTTTTGGCAGAATCAGGGATTTAACTCAGACTCTTGCACTTGCCATGGAAGCACTTATTCCACTGAGCCATCTCCCCACCCAAAAGGGCTACCTTTTGCACTGTGATTTTTAGCAGCACCCCTGATTTCTAGTCACCATGGGCAAGTAGCATGACCTTCCCAAGATTGGCTTGCAGAAGTGTTTTTAGATGCTATCAAAGATCCTCTGTAAGACAAAATTCTCCCTGCTGGAGAACCACTAAACTAAACTAATTCTTCAGTGGTGTATACCAGTTTCATCTCATGCAATACAGAAAAAAAAATCCTAATATGATCTCTACTAGCATAGATGGGTCAATGTACTCAAAAGAAGAAACAGCTGGCCAAGGGGGATTGAATCTCAGAATCCTTGTAATTGGGACTTAGTATCAGGATATGTTGATCAATTATATGATGTAGGGCACCTCTGTTGATGTATCTATTAATTCAGCCTTTCTCTTTTGTTTAATGGAGAGAAAATGAAATGTTTTTCATAAATTTAAGCTTTTCTAATTAGTTGGTTGGATCCAAACTGTCACCACAATAACAACAAAAAACCAGATACTTGGATATTCATAATGAAGCTTATAGGTCAGCATTTACTGTAGCTTAGGAACAAAACAGCATGTCAGTGAGGGGCTGTGTGGGAAGAGAAGTTCAACACTTCCTGTGCAAAAAGTGATTATGGGCTTGTACATGGTACATAAATCTCCTCAAGGTTAGGTTTTCAGTAGTGCTTAGTAGTCATCCCTTCTCTGTGTAAAATTATTCTACACTGATATCTCTCACTTATTTCATTCAATAAATACTTATTAAATACCTGTTATATATCAGGCATTAATACCAGTGCTGGAGAGGAACCAAGTTAAAGATGAAAAATATACTTATTTAGTGTACTATAGTATTGCCAATTTTTCTTAATCCAGCATTACATGCATATTGAGCATTTGTCAACAAATGTACTCTTTATAACATTTCCACTGTGCTTTTGCAAGATATTTCAAATCTCTCCCTGTATAAACTCTGCTATTCTGACAATAAGGAAATCTAGGTCTTTAATGAATTCAAATTTCAGAGAAAACAATGGGGCTGGGGAGATGGCTCAGTGAAATAAGCGCTTCCCTGGCAAGTGCAAGGGCTTGAATTCAATCCCCGATTCTGCAAAAAAAAAAAAAAAAAAAAAAAGAAAAAGAAAAGAAAACAATGTATGTTCAATAACTTTCTCCATATATTCTGGTTAAACAAATAAATAAATAAGCTTTGCGTCACTAAAATTAATACTAACCTGTTTTATGCTATTCAGTGTGGAGTGGCTGACCATTCAAATAAAGCAAACCAACAGCAAACATTTTGCTGGGCCCAAGATGCAGTGCTCCTCTGTACTCACTCAGTAAGCAAATGCTATTGAGCAGCTTGCAGGTAGCAAGCGCCACATTCTAATTTCACTGATTGCTAAAGAAGTACTCACATCACTCCTATTTTTGGCATTTGTCTTTGCCAAAACGATGTCCATGGCATCAGGAATGCTGGTGAACTTGTTTCTGTCTGCAGGCTGACGGTATTTCTTTTCACTGATGATTTCCGAAGCCCGTTTATTCTTTTCTGCTTCCAAAGAACCCAGCGGACTCCATCCTATGCCTTTCAGCCACTCCAGGTCAGACTTATACAAATTCTGTGAAAGCACAAAGTAAGCCATCAAAGTCCCGTCCTTACCTGGACCCTTTACTGAAGTGATCTTAGGTATAACAAGTAGGTGCATTCTAGATCTTCAGAGATAATTCTTCTTTTGAGTTTTTGTTTTTCTATTATAAAATAACTATTAATATAGAATATAAACTACTGAATTTAGTAGGTACTGACCTCACTCTGTAGTTCATACACTTTTTTAGCTTGGATAACGTCATTCTGGTCGGGCAGGCAGGTCCACTGATGTAAGTGGTGCCGGTAGTCCACATCACTAACCAACTCCTGGCATTTCTTGGCCAGCACCACACCCAGCATGTCGACAGGACTCGTGTACTTGGTTTTCCACTTCTCAAAGTCTTTCTTATATTCTCTTTCACTCTGCATTTTGGCTACGTTCATAGACAATACAAGTTTGGGGTCATCTTGCAAACTCCGGAATCCAATATGGTGTCCTAGCTGCTTCCGGTAGCCTTGTTTATATTTAAACTGAAATTGGAGGAAAGAAGATTCTTTTGGTAAGAAAAGTCCTACTTTAGCTCAGTTTGCTTTAGTTCATATTTGTATTCCAAAACAAGTAAGAGAAGCGCTATCTGGTCTATCTTAGTAAAATACTATTTTGTTACTTGAGTAACACCTGGTTAAGCAGAAACTTCCAAACAACCTAAGGTAGCTGGGTATCAAGAGAGGTCACTATGAGAAGTTAGCTCAACTAGGGGCAGAAACGTATGCTTGGAGGTGCTAGAAATTGTGTACGCTGAGTTTAGGATAGCGTGTAATAAAATCCTTGCTAATTTCTTTGCATGAATAATGTCATGAAATAACATAAAAGACTAAAAAAGTACATGACTTAATGAATAGGCCTAAAACTGTAGATTACTTTATTCAATTGCAGGATTTTTAGAGGTCTATATATCTTACAATCTTGTTTTACTTGGGATCTTTATCTGTATCCTAGCCACAAATGGTTTAAACATGTTAATTGAAATAATGTTAATGAAAAATAAAATTGTACAAGAGCTCACCACACTGCCAAATAGGTAAAAAAAATGTGCTATATAAATTTAATACAATAAAACTTAAATCCTATATGTAAGTTCAAATGTGAAAATATTTGTACTAGAGGGCAATAATAATAATAAAAATAAATGTAATGGTGCTTTATTTCATGTTAGGTGCTAAATACATATTATAGCTTGAAAAATAGTTTCCACTGCCTCATGATACCTAGATTCCTATTTATGCATATTAAAAATGTGAATTTTAGTTGACTATATCCTCAGTATGGACAATTTGACAAATGGCTTATAAAAAAGTTAGTTCAAGCTGGGCATGGTGGTGTATGCCTGTAATCCCAGTGCAGAGGAAGCTGAGGCAGGAGGATTGTGAGTTCAAGGCCTATCAGGGCTTTACAGTGCATTCAAGGCCAGCCTGGACTACATACTGATACCCTATCTCAGAACAAACAAAGTATTATCATAAATTCTATATGAAGTGCATATAAATACCCACTCTTTTACTCTGGTCTGTCAGGCCAACTAAACAACATTAAATCGTGAACAGTTTAAAATATTAAAAAAAAAACCAAACCATTAATAGAATTATCAGATTTAAGAACTTATAAAACTAAAACCAAAACAAGTAAAAAACTATAAATGTTTCAAGAAATATGAAGTGGAAGATGCCACTTTTGGATGTTCTTGAACAGCAGCCTGGAATTGTCAGTACAGCATTTAAGGTTGAAATAAGGAAGTACATAATGACAATCAGAGGTGGCCCAACAAGGAAAAATCCTGAATTCTTACATTGTGGATTTATCTAACCACAGACTACTGAAGAGAGAAGGAAGCAAGGGTATTGAGTGGAGGCTGGGTTACATAACTACTTTATCTTCTAACTCTAGATTCTATCATTCTAGCTTATTAAATTTTATATTCAAAGATAGTTCTAATTCTTTGCACTTTTATAGTTATAAGAACCATTTAACAATGATTTTTTTTTTCCTGAACCAGGGATTGAACTCAGGCCCTTGTACTTACCAGGGTAGTGCTTATTCCACTGAGCCATCTCCCCAGCCTCTATAAGAACCATTTAAACCCAAGAAGAAATGCAATCCCTACAATGGTGGGTAAGTTCATTTATAGTTAATTTAATTTTAGGGTATGTTCTAACCAATAGGCTCAGAAGAAAAGAAATTAGGTACTATCAAATGTTGCCTTGTTCCCAAATTATTGATGTTATTTCTAAGCTGTCTTTAGCACACAATGCTAAATGAAAAATGAGTTTACTTTCTGGGCAACATTTGAGCACCATTATTGCTTTAGATTCATCACAACATCGACTTACCTTAATGAGATATTGACCTGCAAGTCAGATGGTGAATAATATCATCAAATTAATTTTTCACTATTTCTGGAATGCTGCAATTGAGTTAAAAAGGCTCTTTCTTTGTGGCCTTTGTATTTATCCTCAATGCCTGTCTTTAGGCACTCTTTCCACTGTGCATATTCAACGAAATCCTCATTGTTTTGTTTTAAAGCTTCTGATTGAAAGATTGTGTTCTCTGAGATCCTCCGAGTTTTTTTTTCATTAATTTTTGGGATCAACTAAGCGACACATATGGGCTATGCAGAACATGACATGTAATATTTACCAAAATATAACCACTCAGGAAGGACCATAGCCAGTTTCCTACCCAGAGGTATGAAGTACCTTTGTAACATAACTGGATACTGCCTTCTAGAGCGCAAGGGTTCTTGTTCTATGAACTTTGGAGCAGGCATCCGGCAGAAAGGGGAATTAGGATCCTTTGTCCATACATCTAAGAACCTGAACATTTCTGGATTCTCTGCTCCCCAAGCTACTTTGGTATAATCTATAAGTTCAAGTGCTGTGGTTTGGAAATGCAATAGCTCACATGTTGGAGGGCGTGTCCGTAAGGGGGCAGTGTTCAGATGTGGGGCCTCCACCGCGAGGGTACTGGTTCATGATGACTGATCTCATCAAGTGTGGTGGTTTCTACACCACAGTGAGTTTGGAAGAGGGGCTTTGCTGTAAAATCATGCCCTCCCTCTCATTCCCTTTCTCTGCCTCCTATGTGCCACGGGCTCATGAGCAACAGCACCCAGTGGCCACAGACTGAAGCTTCTGAAGATCAGGAGCCACAATATGCTTGCTTCCTTTAGGTTTATTCCTAAGGTGTTTTGTCACAGCCATGGACAGCTGACTAACACAGCAAGGAGGGGTGAAATAAAAATAATGAACTGTTCCCAAATATGGCAATGGCTATAGAAGCCGATTTATTACCTAACATTTTGACTTTTTTTACAAGAGGCTAGGAGAGATTAGAAAAATCCATTTCAGACAAAGTAAGAAAAAGCTGAAATCTCTGGTTCCTTTGTAATATTTTGAAACCCAGAACATTAGTGTAATCGATCTTACGAGTTCTGGTTAAGATCCACTAGCAGGACCCATTTTGATGTAATCTGGGAAGCCCGTTTTGGTGTTCAAACAGGGAGAAAGAAGAATGTATTCTGGATAAGTGAAGGGGGTTGAAAACAAAGAGAATTACAAAAGTAAAGTTTATCTATAAAAGTGGTGTCCAACATTAAATTACCTGATTCAGATGAAAGTATTCTATACAACTCAAACGAGTACTTACATCACTAGCGATGTCCCTTGATGTTTTGGCCAGCTGCACAGAAATTGCATCCACTGGGAGATCGTAGCCTTTCTTCAAAGCTTCTTCCCACCCAAGTTTATAGAATTTCTAAAAGTTTAAGAAATTCATTAGCATTCTTCCTTCTATATTAAAAAGCATAATGGATTATTAAGCAAAAGCTTAAGTAGAAAGCAGATATCAGGTTCTATCCTATCTCTAAAGATATGTGTATAGACAGTACAGTTGGGATAGATAATGCTGTGCTTCTACATAATTCTATGAGAGGCAAGATCTGCACTATTGGTGGTGGGACAGGATATTATGTCGGCTTTTAGTGCTATGGTCATCCACTAGGTAAATAATTATTGAAGTTTTGATATAATTCAGCTACATAAAGACCTGTAAATATAATATCATGTATGCACCTTGTACAATACTAAAACGTTATGAAATCAGTTTGCAATGTATTATTTCATCGACTCTGTATGGTTATGGTGTTTTGAAACTGTCTGATTGACATTTGTATTTCAATAAAATAAAAATAAATGGAAAAAAAAAGATATGGATGAAAACAAAACAAGTGTTTTGGTAGCCTTGGGATAGTGCTGACTTAGCATCATGAGACCGGCTTCATATTTTATTTTAATTTTGGCTCTGAGACCACCCTTGTGCCATCCTTGACCATAGTCTTTACTGGTCAGCAACAATGTGGTCTTATCAGGTATATCAGTTACCTGTTATCAGTCACCTGTTAACTGTGATCTTAGCTATTTTAAACACCAACAATAATCTGTCTACCTAAGTGATTCTATTTAGCTAAAAGATGAAAGTGAGTTAGCTTCTCTGAGTTAAATCTGGTAGTAACAAAAGAGCAAATAGACATCGTGTACCCTCCCCAAGCCAGGTACTATGCCCACAGCTTTACATGAAATTTCTTATTTGGCCCATATGACAATCTAGTGTCATAGGCAATTTTGTGGTCCCAGTTTTAGGAATGAGCAAACTGATGTTTAGACATGTAGAAAATTTGCCCAGTATGCGCAAATTTTAGCTGACAAAGCCAAAACTCATACCAAGTCTGTTTGATATAATTTTTTGTTGTTTCACCATTTGTTGATTTCCTGCTTTGTACCAAGCACAATGAGCATAAAGATAAACAAAACAGATGCAGTTAGTACCTGCCTCTTTGGAGCATGCAGCCTTAGCCAAAGCTGTCTAGTCTCCCTAGGCTAGTCATTCACTTCCATTTACTATTAAATCATTTTATAAGTTTCATAAGCTTTATGAAAAAACACAAAAGTAGTATTTATATACTTTTACCTGACTGTAGAGTGTTTGATTCTGCTTGGCTTGAAGAATATCTGGTGTATCAGGCATCACATGAATCTTGGTCTTATCTTTATTCCAGTCAACAGTGTATAAGTGCTAGAAAGTTGGAGGAAAAAGAGATACTTGAAGTATGAATAATTGTTTAGGAGAAACATGGAAAATAAATGTACAGGCTACTTACACTCAATTTGAAATAGTAAACAATAATTGAAGTAAGATATGATTCAGAAAAAATATTTAAAAAATAAACTCAGATTTAAAAAATATTGTTTCAGGTATTTTTGATCAGCTAGAATTCATTGAAAGTAATTCAGATTTAACCATTAAAAATTCAAAGTGATTTCTACCCCAACTAGGAGGGAAAGGGAAGGGAGTACAGGAGATGAGCATTAGAAAATGGTATAGGAGGATGCCCCAGAAGTGTTTGCCTCTGCCTGGAAGAGATGGGCCTGAACCGAATTTCCCTCACGGCAGAGCTGCACAAATGGCAAGTCCCTACCTTGTTCATGGTATGTGCATTCTGCTTGGCAAGCACCATGTCCATGGAATCATTCAGCTTCTTAAACTGGAAGTTGCTAGGATGCTGGCGGTATTTCTGATCACTGGCATATTCTGTGGCTTTCTTGGCCTTCTCCACTTCTAGGGAACCAGCTGGACTCCAGCCAAGGCCTTTGTACCACTCATTGTAGTCTTGTTTATATTCATTCTAGAAAAAGAAAATGATGCAAACTCTACCTCCTCAATGTAAACACAAGCTTAGGGCATGTAGGAGTGTAATCTCCCTTCTCATGCTAGGAATTCAACTGTATCACCCAGAGAGAAGACAGCCTTACATCACTCTGTATATGATTCATGTTCCTGGTCAGTTCGATGTTCATTGCATCAGGCAGGAGGATGTACTTGTGAATCAGGTGCTTGTAGTTAGTGTTGGTGATGTTGGCTTGGGCATCCTTCGCGGCGGTGACACTGAGCATGTCAGCAGGGGTGTGGTAGCTGGTCTTCGTCTTCTCATAGTTTTTCTTGTATTCTCGATCAGATTGCATCTTAGCCACTTGCATGGAATGGACTAGTTTGGGATCATCCTCAAGGCTGCGGAAGCCAACCATTTTTCCCCTCTCTTTTTCATAATTGTACTTATATTTATACTGTTAAGAAAAGACAAATGTGTATAAACAATAATTCACTAAAACACATTTTGGACATTTACCTTTGTTACTTGATTCTTACAATTATACCATGCAAGGTGTATACCAAAATTCTATTAGTGCCCCCATGTAAAAGATGAGTATAGTCTGAAATCATAGAGGTGTATGACTTGCTAAAGTGAGTAAGGATTAAGACCCAAATCTTATGGTGCTGCACTGTGCTCACTGAGTTATGCATACACTGTTATTACAAAAATAACAACACAGAAAATAAGAGATGATCCCAATGGTTTAATACTACTCCAAGAAATCAACCAGCCAATCATGTGTTGATGAGAACAGGTTCAACTGTGAAACACACAGTATAATTTTAGAGTAGCTTTATGTTTGTGGAACTCCATTACTTTTAAGAATCTCTAAACTGGTATAGTATAGAAGAAATTTTTATTATTTAGCACCTCAAGTTCTATTGAGGGGAGATTATAACCCATGGAAAATTTCTCATTCTGTCTCTCTCATCATGAAGTAGGAGCCAGAAAAGACAAATTTGGGCATGCAAGTGCTATATAGATCAGGACAATAAAGAACAGAAGTGGAAAAGGAAATTACTAGTGGGAGGAGCCAGGAAGGTGTACACTGAAGAATGTTCCTTCCATCACCCCAATCGTTAAATGTTCACTGGGAGCAGATTTCTGGTGGAAACAACCAAGTGAGTGAGCTCACTTTCTTACAGGAGACATGTTGTGACAATGTTATACTGACATGCTAGCTTTCTCCTGGGTGGGATGAAGGCACTGATTTGTAGTGTTTGACAATTGCTGTAGTATAAATATTCCCACAACAGCTGATGTTAAGCTACAAATGGCTTAACAGCTGGCTTGCAGAATTTTTATTAGTTAAAAATCACAGTCACAAGCCCAAAGGATGAGCAAGCCCAGCACAATGCTGTGTGAGACATTTTGTTAGGAAGTCAAATCCTGAGAGGCAAAGACAAGAACAACATAAGTCTTTTACCAAAAAGGGTTTCCTATAAGCCATAGCTTTGGTGACAGAACTCAAATAGGTTCACCTAGATCTCCTGAGGCAGGGAGCTAAGACCTATGGAGTCATGACATAGCATTGTGGTGTTTTTCATCAATGCCAGGGAAAATGCACAAACAAGACTAAAAGACATACACAGGACCCAGTGAGGCTACTGTTAACAGACGCACTTTTCCCCCTCATTTTCGACCGACTCAGTGTTTCCAGAATTCAGCTCTTACTATTCTAGGTGACTAGAAACTTGTAGTGTGGCCACTGCTTTCCGTCACACTTACGTCACTTGCAATATCTCGGGAGGCCTTGGCAGCTTTGATAGGAATTGCATCTGTCCTGAGGTCGTAACCTTTCTTTTTAGACTCTTCTAAAGAGAGCTTGTAGAGTTTCTGTAAAGACAAGCAAAGACAATGGTTTTCCTCTACATAGGAAAGCCTGTGTTTACTCCGGAAGAGTAAACTAGCACGATGACGTGATTTTTTATTTTAGGCAGAAGGCTTTGTTGGTGGCTCAGGGGCTGAATGTTCTCATAAGTACTATAATTGTGCTTGGAAAAAAAATGTACAGATTTAAATATCAAGAAGCTATCGGCAAAAACAGTCTAATCTCTATTATAAATATATACTAAGGGTATGAAGTAGATTCTTATTGATGCACTTTATCAAGTAAAAGTTTAAGGAAAACTGAAGTATAGCCATTTTCACTTATCAAAAGAAAATTTCACTAAATTATAACAGGTTCTGTAAAACATATAAATACATAGATTCTATAATTTTGAGAAGTCAGCAATTCCAAATCACCATGGAATTCAAACCAAGCAGAGGATCAGAGGATTTCCTAGCCATTATGGTTAGGAAGAATAAGAAATGAAATAAAACAGCAAGACATTTGCTAATGAGTGTTCCACATTTCTTGTTGTAGAGTTTGCCCAAATTTCTTCAAACTGTTTATCTTCTCTTCTCATTTAAGCCCTTTGTTAGGATCATATCAGAAGTGTGCAGGAGCGGCTCTCGGCCAGTGCATCCCAGACTCTTTTTCTTTTCCTTCTCTTCTGGCCACAAGCCCTACTCCTTCTTATTTGATGAGTACTTGCTCCAGAACTAAATCTAATCCCTCCTCAAATTCCTCACTGCATGTCCCAATCGCAATCAGAAGGCCCAACTCTTAGCAGAGAGGGATTAAAAAGGAAATGATTCTCATTTATGGATTCCACTATGATTTTTAAATATTTACACTTACAATTGAAAGAGACATTGATTAGTTAAATTTGTGTTTACTGGTCCAAACAAGCTGAGGAGAAAGATGCCAACAGGGGAACTGTACTTACATTACTCATGTTGATTGCATTTGCCTTTGCCAAAATAATCTCGGGGATGTCAGGCATGATGTGGACTTTGGTCTTGTCAGCTTCCCAGGCTTGTTTGTAGAGGTGCTAGGGGGGAAAAACATAGGTAGTTTTTAAAATCTCCAAAGGAGCTGTTTTCAGGCACTCTGGTGGCCCAGTGTCAGGCACTTTTTCTCATCCTTACCTTAGACAAATGTGACTGACTCATTTCAAAGAAAGGTCCCCTATTTATTTTGTTATGTTGGTGAGATAGCAGGATTCACTGGACATTGGAAGGGGGCACTAATCAGTAATAACTGCTCATTTTAAACTCTAAGACCCTTTTCCCAGCTAAAGTAAACTTCAGATATGATCTCTCATAACTGATTCTGTTTGATGTGCATGAAGTACTACATTATTGAAAGACTTACTTCATTCATAATTTTTGCATTATTCTGGGCCAAAACCATGTTCATCGAGTCCATCAGTGTGGAGTACTTCAAAGTGTCTGGGTGCTGCCTATACTTCTTTTCACTAATGATCTCCATGGCTCTCTTGTTCTTCTCAGCTTCCAAGGAGTCCAGAGGGAGCCAGCCAATGCCCTTCATGAAGTCAGCATAGTCAGCTTTGTACTGATTCTGCCAAAAGGGAAAACATTCACTTTTAAGAGGAAATGAAAACTTCAATTTCAACTAATAGCATATTGAAATTCAAGTCTTTTTTTTTTTACATTTTTTCATGCAAAATTAAAAATACATAGAAATGTCTTTGTGGTCTGTCTTTCTGAATGCCTTCATAAGGAAAAAGTACTAGAAATACTTGAAAGACTAATCTGCCATGTGACTAGTATCTCCTTGCAAAGTTATGATGCTGATCCCTCCTACAAGAGCTTCTAAGTTCTTTTGGAGCCTTTGGGAGCCCTGTTTCTCTCCCTGTGTAAATCTGATCACCTCCCACCATTACCCTTCTCCTGGACACAGCAGAAACTTCAGTGGGACTTGGTGCAAATTTCTGTCTCCTCCTCAGCTCTGCCACTTCTGTCTAACACTCTACCACAGTTACTTTCATTAGGCACTGATGCACCATCCCAGCAAACATGAGCTCAATTTCACATCCCCAAAGAGAAATGTAGGCTTGACTCGGTGGGGTCTGCTTTTGGTTGGTAATTTGAGTTCACTTCCCCTAGCACCAAGTGGTCTCTGCAGCTTAATGCATCTCCAAGCCCATCTCAGTCATGAGCTCCTCAATATTTGGTGAATCAGATAGGACAACAGCAAAGATAAAAGCAGTGAGATAGAAGCTCACTGGGAATGAGGGAGCTTCGGAGCTTCCTCACTGCTAGCCCTGTCAGGAGCCTTGGTGCCTTTGATCCCTTTGTTAAGCTTATTTTCCTCAGTACCAAGTCTCATTTGCTCTGTTGCTGTATTCAAAAACCCATAGAAACTAAAGTAGGAAATAAGACTTTAGTTTCTTGAGTTAGTCTGCTTTTATTAAAAGAGTTAAATTCTATCTAAAGCAACAAGCAGAATACCACAATCAGGAAACTGCCCATGAATTTTTTTCAAAATTTTAAGAATCACTGATGATTTGCTTAAATGCTGTGGCTGTCACATACATCACTTTGAATCTGCATCATATTCTTGGCCAATTCGAAGCTCATGGCATCAGGAAGCATGTTGTAGGTGTGAATTATGTTCCTGTAGTTGGCATTAGTGGCCACTTCCTGAGATTTCTTTGCTGCCACCACGCTGACCATGTCCACTGGGGTGTGGAATGAGGTCTTGGATTTCTCATATCCCTTCTTGTATTCCCGGTCTGACTGCATCTTGGCCACTTGCATGAAGTGCACCAACTTGGGGTCATCTTCCAGGCTCCGGAAGCCAATGTGTTTCCCCTTGGCTTGTTCATAGGCTTGCTTGTATTTGTACTGTGGACAGAAAAAAATCCATAACCATAGAAAAGGAGGAAAGTGAACAAATACCATCACTAGATGTGATTGGCTCTGGGACCTTGTATTTCAGAGCTCCTCTAGAATTAGGCTGGGAGGGGTCAAGAAGGACAGGGAAAAAGGCTTTATCCTGCAAATTTTGTCCTATATTTGAGTTGTGGAAAGAGAATAATCTCAGAGATAAAGAGACATAAAAACAAATTGGCAGAGGGTGATAGAAGAAGTGGTTCTTTCTACCCAAATAAGTAAGCACAGAAGAGGTTGCAGGTGTGACTGCTGATAGTGCCTCTTTAATGTGAGTGAAGAGTCTGGGTATGATCCCCTGGGTAAAATGTGTAGATGGCATCTTTCCATTTGTGCAGAATTATTCATAATTGATTTCAAAACTCGAAAATCAACTTACTAAAACAAAGCCTGATCACTTTTTACATTGAATAATGAAAAAATGATTAGTGGGTACTTCAACTTGATTAGAGGGTGAAAGGAGGTATCTTGTGGGTTTCTATAGCCTGATGTTCTCCAGACTGATTGCAGCTGCCCCCAGCCCCTGTACACATATAAGCTGGGCTCATTTGCTGTCCTTAATACAGCCTAAAGAAGGGCTAGGGGATGTGCTTACATCGCTGGCGATGTCTCTAGAGGCTCTTGCAGCCTTTATTGAGATGGCATCAGGCCTTAGGTCATAGCCTTTCTTCTTTTCTTCTTCCCAGCCAGCTTTGTACAGTTTCTAGTTAATGAAACAGAAAACAAATAGCATCTTATTACTTGGGTTTGAATGGGAACCCTGATTCCAAAGTGGCTGTCATGTGGAAGATAGGTGTTTCCTGAGAATTAATTCCCTCCACCCTCTCTCCCACTTCTGTGGCTTACGTCACTCATGGTGATTTGGTTTACTCTGGAGAGTAAAATGTCTGGAGTATCTGGCGTGACATGAATGGTCGTCTTATCTTTGTTCCATTTTTCAGTGTAGCGTTTCTACAAAAAGAAAGATATGAGGGCAGAATTTAGAGAGCAAGAGCAAGTTTGCAGTCATGCTAATAAGAAAAAGAGAATCACATCTCCATGGTGGAAGAGGTTAAACTTGATCCTAGCAAAAAATAAAAATAAAAAAAAAAGAAGAAGAAAAAAAGAAACAAGAAACAACTAGGGACAACAAATACACAGCGAGAACAGTCATCATCAAGGAGGGGGCCTCTTCTGTTGAAACAAAACTTGCTATTTTGCCTTCACTGCATTACTGTGTGGCCTTTATAGTTATGTTGTATGCTCAGTGTGGTATGCAGAGAGATGTAACACAAGAGAGAAGGTTCTAAACCCACTGGAATTCCTTCCAACAATGAGGCCTCAGAAAGAAAAGAAGGCTGAAGAAGTCTGCAACCCAGTACAAGGCTTACAGGCCCGAGTACCCTAAGGGTCCGGTGGGGGCCTGCAGGTGGGCTCTTACCTTGTCCATATTCAGTTTGTTGCTTTTGTTAAGTGCCTGCTCCATTGTGTCCATGGCATAAGTGAACTTCAGCTTTTCAGGGTGCTGGCGGTATTTCTTTTCACTCAAAATCTCTCCTGCTTTCTTTGCCTTCTCCACCTCCAGTGACTCTATGGGCACCCAGCCAATCCCTTTCATCCAGTTTGTGAAGTCAGATTTGTAGAGGTTCTTTATAAGAGAGGAATTTTCATTTCAGAAAGAGGCAAGGCTTGAGTTTCTTTGGCTACATGACTTATTATCAAGGAAAACAGAAGGGAGAGTGCAGAAAGGTGGAATAGAAAGCCTGATTTTTACTCTCTGTGGGCTTTTAGAAAAAGTATGATTAAGAAAGTGATTGTATACATGGTTTTAGACAGAAAATCCTAACTTAACAAGTCCTTTAAAAATTGATGTTTGTTTGTTTGTTTATTTATTTATTTATGTTTGAGACAGGTTCTCACTGTTGCAGTTTAGGCTGAGCTTCAGCTCTCTGTGTAGCCCAGGCTGGCTTCAACTCACAGTGATCCCTCAGCCTCTCAGGTGCTGGGGTTACAGTCAACAGCACCACGCCCAGCCAAAAAATTGGCTTTCTTTGTTTTTTGTACCAAAGATTGAATTCAGGGCTTTGCACTTGCCAAGTGGCACTTATTCCACTGAGCTATCTCCCAGCCTCCAAACTGGCTTTCTTAAAGAAAAGAAATGAAAGTTAATGAATTTTACATTAAGAAAGTATTATGGGGCCATCCAGATAGCTCAGCGGATTAGAGTGCCTGCTTAGGCAGATGCAGGGAGCAGGGTTTGATCCAAGGCCTGCTGTGCCAGCCTTGTCCCCAGGGCGTACTGAGAGGATGATTGAGACTGGGCGGGTGGCGCATGCCTGTAATCCCAGAGCTCGGAAGGCTGAAAACAGGAGAATCACTATGAGTCCAATCTGTGTAGCAATACTCTGGTTTCTCTTCAGATCATATAAATCTTTTGCCTTTTACCAATCTGTGTAGCAAGATCTTATAGACCCTGTACATTACAAAGGAAGGTATTATACATCACATACTTAAGCCTTTGAAATTTTTGTACAATGCTTCATATGCTCCCAAGTTTAAAATATATGTACATTTTTATTCACGTCTGATTCCAAATAAACGAAATCCTTAAAACTTAAACTCTGCAGGAGATCTCTGGGCAGCAGCGAGCCCAGCCAGGTTGAGAATGAAGTGGGTGGCTCCGGTGCTTTCCTCCACCCACACAAACAAACGCTTAACTGCTGCCAGCCGGGGACACATACATCACTCTGAATCTGCATGGCGTTCTTGGAGTGCTCCACATCCAGCGCGTCGGGCAGGAGCGTGTAGTTGTGGAAGGGCTGTCTGTAATTGGTGTTGGTAGCAACCTCCTGGGATTTCTTGGCCGCGGTCACGCTGAGCATATCCAACGGAGTGTGGTAGTGGGTCTTGCTGGCTTCGTAGCCTTTCTTGTACTCCCGGTCCGATTGTAGTTTGGCCACATTCACGTAGTGGACCAGTTTAGGGTCATCTTGGAGACTGAGAAATCCAATTTGCTTGCCTCTGGCTTTCTCGTGAGCCTCTTTGTATTTGCACTATTTGAAGTAAAGGACGGAAATTTGATAGGGTAGAAGTTTGAATCGGCAAAAGTCAAACTCTGTTTGGATCTAGGTAACATCTAGACTTGTTTAGTGTTTTTAAACAAACAATTAGCAAAATAATTGCAACTGATAGCCTTGAAACCTACTCTGAGAATTATTTATTTATCTATTTATTTTGGCAGAATCAAGAATTGAACTCGGACCCTTGTGCTTGCCAGGAAAGTGCTTATTCTATTGAGCCATCTCCCCAGCCCCCTGAAAATTATTAAGAAAGGACTAATTTGTAGTTTATATCTAGATTGTTCATAAGTAGATTCATTGAATATGCTTGAATATTCATTGAATATACTTAAAAAGTTTAATAAGCACTTGATGTATATTTTTTATCATGTTTCTCTTTGCATTATTGTACAAAATGTTTCTATAATCACCAGTAATTTCAACAAAATCTAATATAAAGAATGGAAATTAATGAATTTCTACCCTATAAAGGTATTTTTATCAATTCATTGAAAAAATAAAACATATATTGGAAAAAACAAAGGCTAATGTCCTGTTATTCATTTTGTAACTCTTGCTGGTTTCTCCTATTTCACTAGATATTTTTTCTTTGCAGAAATTATAAAATTAAAAGAGCATACTCTTTATCACAAGAGAATTATTCCTTTGTGACAACTGTCCTAAGTTTTTCAAAATAGTTAAGACAAGATATACAAAAATATTATTGGTACTTCAGATATTAGATAATATTTTAAATCATAATTTCTTTCTTTGCTTCCTTATGTAGTTCTCATACACTCATGAGCAGATTTTAAAAAGACATGGAGAGACCACTCGCTACTTTCAAGCTAGACTTACATCACTTGCAATATTCCTGGAGCTTTTTGCAGCAACGATGGGAATGGCATCAGCTCGCAAATCGTAGCCCTTAGCAAGGGTTTTCTTCCAGTCTGCTTTATAATGAGCCTTTAGGAAATAAGAAAGATTATTTTGTGACCTTCTGTAATTAACAGAAAAATGAAACATGATGTCAAACTGTTTCTTTAACTTTTTTTTTTTCCTTTTTTTTTTTTTTGGAGAACCAGGGATTAAATGCAGACCCTTGCACTTGCCAGGGAAGCGCTTATTCCACTGAGCCATCTCCCCAGCCCAAAATGTTTCTTTAAGAGCCTGTTAAAATACATCATTTTCTAGTTAAAAAGAATTCACAGAATGAGGCTATTAGTTTGCAGTTTATAATTTTAACACACATTTTTTTATATAAAAATAACAGAAAGATAATGCTCTGACTGTAAGATAACATGAGATGTTTATTTTTTCACTATATGAAATAATATGCTTTTCATATGCTCTGTGTTCAGCTTTTCTTTAATAAGCACATAATACTTTCGAGACAGCCAGGCATGGTGGTGCACATCGGTAATCCCAGCACTTGGGGGGCAGAAACATTATAGTTCCAGTCTGAACTATGAAGCAATACCTTGTCTCCAACAAAAATACTTCTGAGGAAAAAGTATTTATACTTTTCACAATAAGCATTTGTAGTCAGCTATAAAAGCTAAAATTAAAAATTCAAATGTAGTACCACTCTGCTGTAATCAATCTTACTTATTATAAAATTAGGGGAAATTTTTAAATGAGCAGAAGCATAGAGTTGGTTACTAAAAAATGTTCATTTAATGACAAACCAGAACCTAAACTGTTAGGAAGAATGACTAAGTCATCTTTTAAAAAATAAGCAGTGTTATCCAAAATGTATCAAGGTGTTTTTTTTTTTTTAAAGAAACAATCCAAATAATCATCACCAATTTTGTGTCTAGATTATCCAAAATAGGCTTATTCATTTTTTAAAGTTTTTTTTTTTTTTTTCAGAACCAGGGATTGAACTCAGACCCTTGCTCTTGCCAGGGAAGTGCTTTCTACTTATCTCCTCAGTCCCATAATTTTTTTTTAAATTGGACTCTTTTACAAGTTTTAATAAACACCTGAAACAAAAACAGCATACAGGAATATTTGTTCTTACCACAGGCTACATATTTCTCCCTTTCCCAATTACTTTCTGGCACTTCTTCAAAAACAGCACAGCACTTTCTAGACTGACTTTACTACCCACACATGAGTAACAGCCTGTACTCTGGAAGCATCCAGAGTACAGGCTGTACATTAAGCATGATCCTAGGACGACCTCAGGCCTCGCACTATGTGACAAGGGCGTCTGCAGAGGAGGGCGTCTGTAGACGCAGCGTGCTGCCCTTCTACTGCTCAGAACAGGAGTCACCACATAAGAGAAGAGGAGAGACCCATGTAAGCAACCTCGGCTAGCTTGGGGCCAGTTACTCACATCACTCATGTTGATGGCGTTGACCTTGGCTTGAATGAACTGAGGCAAGTCAGGGTCAATCGTGTACTTGTGCTTCACTTTTTCTCCCTCCACCTTGTAGTTCAGCTGCAAATAAAGGAAGAAACGTGCAAAGGTCATCAGTTGACAAAATGTGAGCTTCACTAAGAACCCACTCCTCAGAAAAGGAAGCTGTCATCCGTGACTTCCATCTACAAGGCAAATAAATGCCTACAGGGTGGTGGGTGGGAGGGATCTCAGCTGACACCTTCCTGTTCTTGCTCCACTGTGTTCACTGGCTTGTGGTCAAGGCAGGGTGTCAGGCTCTAGGGCATAAAGTGCTGAAAAAGGCAGACTGGCTTCCTGATGCTGCCAGTCTGGGACAGACAATAAATGTGAACTACAAACTGCACCTAAAATGTGTGTTGAGCTTTAAACAAATAATGATAGCAGAGAACAAGGCTAGTCACAAAGCTCTCTGCACAGCTAAGGCTTACACTCAAACAGAGGAAGGAGAGAGCCCCAGGCAGGAGCACCTGGCCACTCTGAACAGCTGAGGGCACCCTGAAAACTGGGGTTGGTTGTGCACAGGGCAGCAGAGAAGGTCACACAGAGCAGGGAGCAGGCTGTGGAGCCGGGGCCTTTTCAGCCAAGTTAGTAAGTTTAGGGTTTTACATCTAAGGAGACACTTCTAGCATGTTTTCCATATTCAAGGGGTATGATATGATTCTTGGCTTAAAACCTCCTCTCAGGGTGCTGGGTGAGGCCCCAAGCTGGAGTCCAGACCACAGATCCCCACGAGTGACAGACAAGGTTGGTGGCAGCAGAAAGACAAATGCTTCAGCAAGTTGGCTGGGAGACATTGAGGGTTCTGACTTAGTAGACACACAGGATGTGAGAGTTCAGTGGGTGGTGTTGAAAGAGATCACCAAGTTCCCAGCTTGAGTTAGTAGGCACATATTGATGGAGGTTACTGGGATAGGAATTCTTAATCTACTGAGTATACAGTTTTCCAAGCAAAGTGCTAAAACTCAATGCACGGTGATACTTCACTCAGTAAAAAAGAAATAAAAATATTCTCTGTCATTTATGATAATATTTATGATAATATGAAAATAGAATTAGGCCTTAAGCATCTGCAGTAAGGTAAGAGCAAGGATTACACTAAGAAAGAAAACCCACAGATAGGCCAGATTTTGCGGCACACATCTATAATCTCAGCATTCAAAAGGCTGAGTTAAGAGGATTACCCCAAATTTGAAGGCCAGCTTAGATCACATAGTGAGTTGAAGGCAAACCTGAACCACACAGTGAGACCCTATGTCAATGCCCTCCTTGCCCTAAACCCTCAGAAAATCCTCCTATCTATCTAAAGCAGTTAAAATGTTTCCCACTTCTAACCTTGGATCTGTAAACAAAACAAAACAAAATGTCTTTCTTCCTTTGCTTTGGGATTTTCTTATCTCTTTCTGATGGGGGTATTTTTTAACAGAATTCTGAAATTACTAAATGATGAGAGGCACTAAGTATTGAAATTAGCCTTTGAAAGAAGAAGGCTCTTGGCTCAGAAATAAGACCCAAGATGACTTTAAATAGATTGCTTATCTGTTCCCCCGAGGTCTGATCCTGATTGCCTCTCAAAACTTGGAGCTGTTCTGCCAGATGATTAGGATATTGTGCCTTCCCAACTAGAGCTGTTACAGCTACAGCAATAAATAGATTGTTCTGCAGTTCAGATAGAGTTGCTGAGGAAAACAGTAGCAATGTCACTTCATGTGTATAATGGGTGGGATCCGGTCATGAACAGTACAGACATTTAGAAAATAGAGTGAATTTGGAACATACCTCTTCTCCTATACCTGTTTTCCCCATATTCAAGGTCCAAGTTGCTTCAAAAGTAATACCTGTCTCTTATGTTTCTGAAAGCAGCTTATTTGCTAACATAGATGCATCCTTGTGTTTTGAATTAAGGAAGACAGAGCAATGACTCAAATGCAGGGGGCTAGTAAGGAAGAAACCCTTTGGAAGGGAAATCACTTACATCACTTAATTGCTTTGTGTTCTGCTGAGCCAAAACCATGCCCATGGAGTCAGGCACACTTGTGAACTTGATAGTGTCAGGGTGCTGCCGATACTTCCTCTCATTTAATGCATCACCTGCCTTCTTGGCCTTTTCAACCTCCAGAGAGCCAATTGGGATCCACCCAATGCCTTTGAAGAAGTTGTTGTACTCATCTTTATACACATTCTGTAAAAAAGTAAGCCCATCTGAGGAAGTATCCTAGGAAACATTCAAGGGACGATTCTGGGAACTGCGGTTTTATCCAAAGCAAACAAACAGCAATTCTTTTCAATAAGCTCATGTCTATCTATACCTGTCACAGAGCTTATTACCTGGATCTTGGCATAAGAAAGAATAGTTCTGTTGTTGGAATGCATTGCACAGCACAGAAAAGAATCTAGGTCATGTATTTCCATGGGTACTGTTAAAAAAATTGTCTCTTCTGATATTAAATTGGTCTTTCCTTTTGATTTCACTGTAGACTCCAAAACTTCTAAGTTTCATCTACACTGTTCACCTAGGATATTCTAGATTTCAGCTGGGTAAAAAGACTTTTATTGAGTACTATAAATGAATAACATTTCTTCTTTTTATGGAGGACAATTCTTACAGAAATCTTTTCTACAGAAAAAAATGCTCTGAATATTAAACACTTCCCTACTCAACGCTCCATGAATCATGCTGCAAACTCAAAGCCTGCCTAGTTCATTTTATTTTTTTAATTTTTTTTCATTTATTATCCATAAAAAAGAAAGAAACGTCTACTTGTGAGACAGTATGGTAATAATTGGTATGTCGTGACAGAAGGTATGTATTTAGCAGACCAGAATGACAGGCATTCCAAGCGTGACCCTTCTATTACACATTGCTATCTTCAGTGCAGTTGCTTGGTTCACAGGTATCAGGATATATAGATAGTCAGGTTGTGAATCCTACCATTTAACTGCTACTTTCAAAAACCTGTTGATGTTTCTCAGGATCATTGCCTTGCCTATTTTGTGTGTACAAATGTATGGCTTTGTCCCTGTCCTGTTTCCCAGCTTTTCTCCTTACTCTCTCCTTGTTGTCCAATCCTCAAGTTCTCATTTTCCTTTTAGTTGTGTTATACCTTTCTGTTTGTATTTCTTCCTTTGATTTCTTATACTAGGGAGACTATATGATATTTGCACATGTAGGTCTGATTTATTTCACTGATGAGTATATGTTTGAGTGGCATCCACTTAAATATAAATGTTTCAAGTTTATCGTTCTTTATAGCTGAGTAATACTCCATTGTATAAAAATACATCTTTTTCAACCATTCCTTATGTGATGGGCATCTTTGTTGTTTCCAAGATTTTGTTATCACAAATTGTGCTGCTATAAACATAGGTATACATATATCACTATGATATGATGTTTTTAATTCCTCCAGGAAAATTCCCAGGGGGCTAGCTGGCTTGAATGGGATTTCCAGTCCTAGTTTCTTAAGGAGTCTCCACACTCCATATGATTTCCATAGTGGTTGCACCAGTCTACATTTCCACCAGCAGTGAAGAAGTGTTCCCTTTTCCCCATATCCTCTCCAACATTTGTTTTTGGTTGATTTCCTTATGATAGCCATTCTTTATGGAGTGAGATGGTATCTCAGTGTTGTATTAATTTGTATTTCATGGATGGCTAGTGATGTGGAGCATTTTTTCATATATTTATTCACTTCTTTAATTTCATCCTCTGAGAAGTGTATATTCATCTTGGACGCCCATTTCTGGATTGAGTCTTTAAATTTGAGGGCTCTAATGTATTTTAGTTCTTTATAAGTTCTAGAGAGCAGACCTTTTTAGATGACTTATTACATAGATGTACCTGGACAGCAGGGTGACCTTGAAGGAAAAGACCTTTCACTTCACAAAGCTTCCTTCCTTCATAAAGCTTCACTTCCTAAAGCTTCAAGGATTCCTTTATTTTGTATTATATAAGTGTCACCACTGAAGCAGCCCATCGGTGCATCTGCGGCTGAGAAGCAAAGTGGCTTCTCACACAGGAGTTGTACTATTTTATCTTTCATCCATGGTAATAAAGACATCAATGATTCTAATGTAAGTACAGAAGACTAGAAAAAAAATTTAGACTTTGTCTACCCAGCCTTTGGCAGTTTTTCAACCAAGGACGCTCATTCTAAAGTACATTTTTAAAATATCTCACTTCATCCTGCAGCCTAATAAAGCAGAGAGAAACTTTCACCCCAACCTTTCTGAGTCTGCTATGCTAGGCACACTTACGTCGCTCTGGATCTGATTCACATTCCTCGTGTGCTCAACACTCATGGCATCGGGTAGGTATGTGTAGTGATGTATTGGCTGTTTGTAGTTGACATTGGTGGCTACATCCTGGGCCATCTTTGCGGCTGTGATGCTAACCATGTCCCCAGGGGTATGGTAGCTGGTTTTGGTGTTCTCATAGTTCTTCTTGTATTCGCGATCAGACTGCAGCTTTGCCACATTCATGTAATGGACCAGCTTAGGATCATCCTGGAGGCTTCTAAAACCCACATGCTTTCCTTTGGCCTTCTCATATGCTTCTTTGTATTTGTACTGCAGAGACAAAATTTGGTTAGCAAAGTCTTAGGCACCCAGGTCATTGTGACATTCAGAGATGCAGAGGATACCTCAAATGTTGAATGTCTGCGTTCAAACATTTATTTCACACTCTGCTAGTGGCATGGTTTGCATTTCAAAGGAAAGTCCTTTCAAATTCAAGACCAGTTTTTTTCTTTGCCTTGACTTTACAGGTAGTTTTTATGTAGAAGTGACATTTAAACCAAATGAGTTTTTACGTTTACTACGAGCATGAGTCCTACCACATACGTCTTGGTTTCACAGGGATGGGACGTTCTAGTCTGTGGTGTGATTTCTACATAGTGGCCATGAGTACCCACTCTGCAGGTGGCTAGGCCTTTACTGAACCTGATTACCAGCAGTTTCTCTTCAAGTTCACAGCTTTAACAGCTGTAAATCAATTAAGGAGCTACACAGGATAGCACTAAGGGGTTTTCTCATGAGTAAAACCTAATTAAGAAAAAAACTAATCTGTTCAAGGTCTCCCACTGCTGGATTGAGCAATGGAAAATAGATTGAGCTATTTTATAATAGGTCAAACTCTCAATTTTTATACAAGAAAATTCAAATCCGTCTAAAGTGCACAGGTACTGAGCTCATCTTGCACTACATGTATGGTTCATAAACGAGGATTTATCAAGTGAAAGGATTACCGATAACATAATTGTAAGTATGTTAGAGAAGTACTGTGCAGTTGCTAAAAAAATAGCCAAGAAGGATAAAGTTACACCTCAAACCTTCACCTTCTACTTAAAGTAGAAATGTATTTCATGGTGACATGCGTGTGTCCAAAGCTCTGAGGAAACATTTGTAGCTCCATCCCTACAGTACAGCTGCAGAGTTCTTATCCCCCTGTCCCTTCTGTGGGATACACACAGGGTTGGATTCTTCCTTCTCTTTTTTCACCTAAGGCTGTAGTCCCTAGAGTAGCATGTGACAGCGGACCCTGCAGGCTATGTGTGCTTTCTGAAAATTGTGCTTCCCAAAGATGGGAAGAAGTATAAGTACATGCTTTCTTGGTAATTACAGATGAAATAGGTATCCATTTATTTAAATCAAAATCGTATCCTAAAAAACTGGTCTTTTCTCAGTTGATATAAAATATGTATATTTATACAATGCCTGTTCAATCTTTTTAATATAATTATAATGCAAACAGTCATCTAAATTTAATATTTAGTGTCACCCCAGGTGTTCCCACTGAAAATAAATACAGGCTGTGGGGAAAATGTGTCAATGGGGGTAATTGTGGCTATGCAGCAGGAGAGAAAGCCATTGTCAGGATTATGACAGCTCCACCGAGTGGGGTCAACTGAGAAGAATCACCAAAACATTGAAAAAGTGACAGGTTTTCAAAACAGTATTATGTACAGAATGTAAATGTCATTAAGTTAACATACTGTTTGCAACGAGGTATCCGCCTAAAAAAGTACACACTTGATTACTTTTTACAAAGTCAATAATTCAGATCTCCCCTGAAACTTTTACTCACATCACTGGCAATGTTTCGCGATGACTTGGCTGCAGTGATGGGAATAGCGTCAGCCAGGACATTGTTGCCCTTGGCTATTAAATCATGCCAGTCCCGTTTGTAGCAGACCTGGGGTGGAAAACCAAGAAGGATATTGGCATGTTGTGCATTCATTCAGCTAAAGCGATTTCTCTGCTGTTGGCTGCTGGGATTGTTTTATTCTTTTTCAGATAGAATCTAAAGGTATCCTCTGCTCCACATACCCTGTGTCATATATCGTGTCCCACATTGTGTCTAACAAGAAGCTGCTAGGCCCTGCACTAATTGTTATCCTAGATCTGGTTTTAGTACATTGTGGAAGAGGACACTGAAAAAGTGGGAAGGGATCCAGAGGAGAGTAATAATGGCCCTAGAAACACTAGTACACAGGAGGATCGAGAGAGAAGCAGAGCAGTTCAGGCTTAGGAAACAAAGCTCAAGAGAAGATCTAGTGATCCACTTCAGGAATTTTAGGATTACTATAAAATAATAAGGATTCCCTTTCTTTTCATTTTCCTGGAGAGTAATAGCCTTCTCCATACAAAAACTAAGAAAACTAAGAAGTTTTAGGAGAACAGATGGACTCCACCCAAAGAAGGTTGCCTCCCTTGCTGTTGTGCTACCCTAGAAAGGGCCAACTCGAGAGTTTAAAAAATCATTCTGGGTTTTGCTTCACCAGGGCTCTGTGGAAAACCATACTATGTACAAGGCACTGACCTTCTTTAAAAATATTACCATTTTCTTTTCAGGTTTGGAATTTATACCTTGTCAAAGACCCTACTTACATCACTTATATTGTAAGCGTTGCACTTGGCCTGGAGAAACTGTGGAAGATCGGGACTAATGGTATATTTATGCTTCACATCTTCTCCTTTAGCTTTATATAAGATCTGCAACACATTGGCACAAAAAAAAAAAAGGCATTATACATTGTGTAAAAGGTGAAATCAATCAATTGCATGGTTGGAGGAGTTATTCTTAGCATAATCCCTCATTTGTTTCTGCTGTTAAATATCATCCAAGGAGGAAATTCGATCTCAGCTTAGGCAATTTAGCAATTTTGTAAGATTCTGTCTCAAAACAATTTTTAAATGGGGAGAAGGGCTGGGGATATAGTTTAGGAGAGAGGCCCTGGGTTCAAAATAAATGAATAAACATCATATTTTAGGAAGACCCAACAATTGTGTGTTAACACTGAAAGGAAAAAACCTTAACAAAATGGAAATCCTTGGCTGCTGGAAACACAGGGAAAGTAAATTAAAATACAAAGCCTGATGGGAATAATGCAAATATAGTGAGTAACGGGGTTCTTCAAGCCAGATAAGTATATTTTCTGCCAGAGAAAGGAACAGTTCTTAAAGTACTGAAGTTTATCTCTTATTATTTTATTTTTGGCTTTTCATCCCTACAAAATGAAAATAGTAGTTAGAATGAATCTTATTTGCTTATTTTAAGGATATTTCAATTATAATTATATCAATAAAGCTATATGATAATTTCTTCTTAACAGGAAGCTACTTATATCTGAATTCAGCATCCGTACTAAGTTTATCATTTTATACTACTTTATTTTTATTTTGTTATTTATTTTTTGAGGCAGATCCCACTACATAGTGCAGGCTAGTCTTGAACTTACAGTAATCTTCCTGTCTAAGCCTTCTGAGCCCTGGGATTACAGGCATGTGCCAACATGCTTGGCCTAATGTTTACCTTATTTTGTTATTTTAAAGAATTACCTACACTTTTCACTGAAAAAAACTGTGAAATGTGCAACCTTATTGTATATGGAGTATGAATCTTAGTGTATCCTCTTAAGAGAAAGTGAATAGTTTCATTACTAAAACTAAGATCCAGAATCACAAGTAGATTTCCAGTCTTTTAATTATCTTTTTAAAATATATACTTTCATTTCCTAAAGATGACTATGTGGTATAGAGTATCTATCTATCTATCTATCTATCTATCTATCTATCTATCTATTTATAAGCAAAAATGTACAATGGTTAGTATCTGAATAAATTCCCAAATACTAAGTCATTTTTTCTAGGGGTCCAAGAATTATGTTTAACTCCTCAGCACTTCCTTCCTTCCTTCCTTCCTTCCTTCCTTCCTTCCTTCCTTCCTTCCTTCCTTCCTTTCTTTCTTTCTTTTTTTCCATTTATTTTTATTTTATTGAAATACAAATGTCAATCAGACAGTTTCAAAATACCATAACCATACAGAGTCAATGAAATAATACATTGCAAACTGTTTTCATAACGTTTTGGTATTGTACAAGGTGCATACATGATATTATACTAACAGGTTTTTATATAGCTGCCTTACAAGGTCAGCGAAGACTCAGGACATAGGAGAATCTTTCTTTCTTTCTCTTTCTTTCTTTCTTTGGCACCGTGTCTCATTACACAGCTCAGACTCGTACTGATCCTGCTGTCTCCATCTCTCCAGCACCGGGATTACATATGTGTGCCACCATGCCCAATTTTGATGGCATGGGGCCAGCATGGAATGTGATGCTGGGCATTGAACATGGGTCCCTGCACTTGCCAGGTAGGCACTTACACTGCTGAGCTATCTTCTTGGCCCATTGGTGCTTTTAAGGAATAATGTCTACACATTCAAAGAAAAATCTTATGAGTTCTGTCTTCTCAACACATACTTCTTTCCCCTTATTCCTGCTTTAACTTCAACAAAATCTTTCTACTGATTTCAGTTTATACCCCTCTGATTCAGTTTCTTGCCCCTAGTCTCTCAGTTCTCCCATATACTCTGTACACTCTCCTGTCAGTGTTATCTTTTTAAGTACAGAACTTATGACATGTCTCTATGGATTAAAAATCTCTGAAATCCACCACTTCCCTGGTGCTCTTCCTTCCTGCAGCAGTGTCCTTCCGTATGGCCCTGCTCTGTTCCTGTGCCCCCTCTGACCTGTGCTCTTGTCCTATATTCTTGTTAATTCTTATGTCCCAGTAATCCTCCACTATTTTGTCCTGTATCATCAGCACACATTACGTGGTGCCTGGCATATGGGCTTAAGAGGCTTAATGTGTGCATGCGTTTGATATTCTTGTGGCTCTTCTCCATAGCAAACTTTCCTTTCAAAAGGAAATGTTTAGCAGATAGAATTCATGCAAATTAAAAAGACATGTGAAAGACAAAAATTTTGGCTTTGGACATAGCATCTCTACTGCTCATATTTATTTTATTTTTTTCATTTTTGTATTTTGGTATAGAGTCTAACTATGCAGATTGGTCTCATGGTAATCTCCTGATTTCAGCCTCCCCAGGGCTGGGATTACAGGCATGTCCCACCACACCTGGAGTCTATCACCAGCTCAGCATGCCTCAGGGGCAGAGTCAGCATGATATGTAGGACTGGGGATTACCCCTGGTCCCTGAGCTTGCCTAAGCAGTCATTTTATCCACTGAGCTATCTCGCTAGCCCTTATACTGCTCATATTTAGACAAACACACTATACTTATCATCACGGAAAAACATCAAAATGTCACTGTGTGTGCTGAATTTTAAGAGCAGAAACATTTATGTGTATATATGCATTATAATATATGTGTACAAGAACATGTGTATATATGAATATATATACACATGTATATATGAATATATATACACATGTATATATGTATTGATGTTTCATATAAAAAGTACATGTAAACAACTCAACATAGTATTAAACACAAAAAACTTCATAATAAAGTGTCTGTGATGCAAAGTTAAATTCTGTGTAAGTGTAATTAGCATTAACACTTTTGGCCAAGTTAAACCTATTCAATAGCATAGTCCTTTAAAGGTGCTTAAAAGCCAGTCATTGTGGTACATGCCTTGAATCTCAACACGTGGGCTGAGGCAGGAGGATCACTGTGAATTCAAGGCCAATCTACGTTGCAAAATAAGTTCAAGCCTAGCCTAACCTATCTCAAAAATAAAAGTGGTTAAAAAGTAAAATGTGTTTTTTAAAGTAAAAAACGTTTTTAAAGGAAAGACGTTTTTAAACTAAATATATAACATTTAAATAGAAAAGATATTGGCTCAGAAGAATTAAAAATGTTGAGCTGACCTAGACTTGCTCTAAATCTTCCCTTCGCTCTGGCTGCCCCCTCTTGGTTTACTCACGTCGCTGACTTGCTGTGTGTTCTGCTTTGCCTGGACCATAACTGGGGAGTCCACGATGCTGGTAAACTTGAGGGTGTCTGGGTGTTGTCTGTACTTCTTCTCGTTGAGGGCATCGCCCGCCTTTTTGACTTTCTCTACATCGAGGCTGCCAATGGGTATCCAGCCAATGCCCTTCATCCAAGTGTTATAGTCTTCTTTGTAGGCGTTCTAGGCAAGGAAGAGAGGGGAGGGGAAGGATGAGAGCCAGGCAGCCGCTGGACAGCAACAGCGTGCTGAGGCTGGGTGTGGTCGCTTACGTCACTCTGGATGTGCATCATGTTTTTCGACAGTTCGAGGTCCATGGCGTCAGGTAGGTAGGTGTAATGGTGCAGAGAATGCTTGTAGTTGGTGTTGCTGATCATGTCCTGCGCCTTCTTGGCTGCCACAACATTGACCATGTCATGAGGCGTGTTGTACTTGGTCTTTGTCTTTTCGTAGTCTTTCTTATACTCCCGGTCTGACTGTATCTTGGCCACATTCATGTAATGAACCAGTTTAGGGTCATCTTGGAGACTTTGGAACCCAACCATCTTCCCTTTAGCTTTTTCATAATCTTTTTTATACTGAACCTATTGGAAACAAAGAGAGACACATTTTAAAATGTAATTTTCAAGTTTTAACTGAACCATGAGTCCATGACTGAAATAACTGAGATCCCAAGAAATTACTATATGTCAATAACCAAAAAGTTATTTAGTTGTATCTGTAGTCACCCCTCAGTATTTATTCCTCACTGATTCCAGGACTGCCAGGCCCTCACTCCACCCACAAAAGTGCATGCATATTCAAGTTCTTCATATAAAATAGCAGGGTATTTGCATATAACCTATACACATCTTCTCATCTCTAGATGATTTATTCTATGCAATACAATGCAAATGCTTTATAGTTGCTTACATTTTGTATAGGGAATAATGACAGGAAAAAAGTCTACACGTATTTAATACAGGTGAAAATTTTTCCAAATAGTTTTGATTCACAATTGGTTAAATCTGTGAATGGGGAATCTGAGGATACAAAAGACCAACTATGGTTTGAGATATAAAGTAAAACTGTTATTTAGAATCCATATAAACATCTGTAGCTACTTCTGCCCTCCCAAAAGAGATTGGGGTAGGAACATTATTCTAAGTCATATCTGTGACAAAACAGGTATGCATGTTGCTCCTTTCAACTGAAACACTGGGAAAGAAAAATAAAACATAAATATTTCACAATCTCTATTGATTGCATTGTACTACTGGAGCTCCAAGTAGCAGGTTATTGATTAGTCAGAGAATGTTAGTAATAGGAGAATTTGAATGAGCCTTTCATTATTGAAAGAAAATCCCAAAGCAAATAGATAAACACTAACTGGCTCTAACTCACAAAGCAGGGTGAAATGAGCTTCCTTGAGAGGCCTGGAGGGAAAAGCAAAGATATGAAGGAGCACTTGTGGTATGTGGGAGCATGGGCTGGCCAGAGGAAAACACCCAGAAAGGAAGGGCCTGCAAGTGAGAGGGCTCAGGGTGAGGCTCGTATTTAACTGTAATGTATTTTCATTGGTGAGAGCACAGAACGAGAAGTAGGTCCACCAGGGAAAACCCCAGGTAAGCTCAAGGAAAAGCATTCCATGCAAACCAAGAGCCAGAGAGGCTCACAAAATAAAAACCGCCTGAGTTTTACCAAAATCATGGGGTAGGGGCTTCTGCTTTGTGTAAGACAACAGATATTCTTGCTCCAATTTTAGTCTAACCTTGAAGCAAAAAACTTCGGTTTGTTTTTTGGGTTAAACTGAAAGTGGGTAAGAAATAATTTTGTGCTGTTTTTGATGCTGTAGATTGAACACAGGGCTGCAGTGTGCTAAGCATGAGCTCTGCTATTGAGCTACATTCTCAACCTCTTAAATGTCCTCATTTCAAGGGAACTAATGATTCCTAGAATCTATAAAGCTCAATACCAAGCCACCAGTCTCTAGATATAATGAAGGGAAAAGAGAGGAAAGCGAAAAGAAGAAAGTCATACAAACTCAAAAAGTTTAGAGACAAAATTTTCTGATCAAGAGACTATAACAACTTAAATGGTAAATTGCTTCTTCATTTCCATGAGAAATAGCATGAATTTGTGCAGGAGTGTAGACAAGGATGCTAAATGAGGAGCCTTGATGGGAACTCATTAGTACATGGTTATGCCAATCTTTTCTGCCAAGAAAATTTGGCTCCATTTAGGGAACTTTCTTTCCTGAATAGCTTTCAGCCAGATTTGTTTCTAGTCAGAGACAGCAGAAGCAGTGACTACTGGCAACCTGTCGGACGCCAAGCCCACCCGCATTTTCTAGTTGCACATAAGGCCATAGCTGGACTTACATCACTGGCTGCCTGCCTGGCAGCCTTGGCAGCTTTGATGGGAATAGCATCGGTTCTCAGGTCATACCCCTTCTTTCTCAGGTCTTTCAAGTCTGCTTTGTACATGCTCTGAAAGAAAAATATCATTTGAGTATAGTTCAAGGCTGCATTAGCGGAGACTGAACACACACATCACCCGAACCCACACGCACCTCACTGATATTATAGGCATTAACTTTAGCCTGAATGAATTGTGGCAGATCTGCTGGCAGGTTGTATTTGTGCAGAATTTCCTCTCCTTTGGCTTTGTAAGCAATCTAAAAATAAAAAGGAGAAGGAAGTATTTAATGGTACAGGAAAATAACTTCAGAAATGATCATTACTGCATAGCCATGGTTTCAGAAAAGACCCTCTAGCTCATCACCATATTCATCTGTAGGGACTCAGGGTCGTGCTTCCAGTTATGTAGGGTCCTATATTAGTGCTCAGTCTTCGCAAAGTTTTCTTGGTGTGCTTTAGAACTTCTGGACCTTTTGGGACACCTAGTAGACCTTATCTCCAGAAGTAACTGCATGAAAATGTTAATCTGTGGACACTTTCACGAGCATAGAAACACCTACATTATATTTTGTGTGTAGTTAAAGGGACACAGGGATGGTTTTACTATATATAATTTTTGCTCCAGCTTTGACTTACTATATAATTCCTGCATTTTATGTAGTGTCTATATTCGTTCTTTCTGAAATTTTTAGAGGTAGTTTGTAATTGTTATTAAAAGAAGACTCTCTTACCTTTTCTTTAGAGAGAACTATCAGGTGGCTGTAAGGACAGCCAGTGCAGTATAGCTAATACCCAAAAGTTATGAATGAGGTGTGTGTCAATGAATAGCTGGAGAAGCATGTAGGCGGTCATGCCAGGGAGGTTTTTTAGATTGCAGAATAGTCACAGTGACCAGTGAACTTGAAATACAAATATGTTTGTATTAGTTAACATGTATTAATGTACAGATAGGAGGAATGCTTACATCACTTCTCTGGGCCTGGTTGATTTTAGACTGGACTGTAATGGGAGCATCTTCAATTGAGGTAAACTTGAGTGTGTCTGGATGCTGGCGATACTTTTTCTGTTTGATGAATGAAAAAGAAAAATTATATTACTAATCAGTGAAGGCAAATATTGAAATCCTTGAAATTTGTCTGGGAGACATAAGGAAGACTTCTTTCTGATTTTAAAATGTAAAGATATCAACGTTTAAAATAATCTAGTTATGGATGACTTGGGAGTACAGACCGATACCCCTCCCAGACACCAGACTGAAAATATTGCCTTAACTTCTTACTGACCATGTGAAAAATGTCCTCCCAGAGAAGCAAAGTGCAGAAGCGTCATAAATTCACCAAAAATGAACAGGAAAGCAAGCAAGGTGATTTGAGGTGTCTCTGCACCACACTCACAAGTAGCAAAATTGTTTTCACCAAAACTAAAAGAACCACACAACAAGAACAATAAAGGCAGCCCTCATTCATCCCACATGGCTTCTACAGTCACCTCCATGACAGTGTGGTTGCCTGGCAACTGTACATGTTTAGCAATTAACAGAAAAGGGACGACAACCTTGCTGCTTTAAGAGTCTCAAGACTATCATCACTTCTTTTCTTAGACTCCCTAGTAATTTATACACTACCTCAGAATCATCAGGAATATAACATATGGTGAGTTCTTCAAAGATGTCTGTAACAGCTCCATCACTCATAAGCACCCCAAATTGGAAACAACCCACACATCCACCAGCTGGTGAGGTCACTCACATGTGGTATATCCACACAAAGGAATATTACTCAACTTTTTTAAAAAAGGCACAGGAAGAAACATAAATAACTTCATAAATAACATAAGAAGCAAAGGAAGTCAGATCAAAAAGAAATTTCTAAAAACGAAAAACCTATAGAGATGAAGAACAGATCAGCAATTGGCCTGAAGGTGAGAGCAGGAATTTGGGGGTATATTTTGTAGTATTGGTTACATTTTAAAATTTATTTGTAGTGATGACTGTACAATTACATGAGTTTATTACAATCTCTCAAGCCACACACTTAAAATAGATGTTTTACGGCATGTAAATTATTCCTTAATAAAGTTTCTAAAATATTTCTATTATGAATGGTGAACATAAAAATCCTGGAGGATATAAAGGAGTATGCTCTTCTACTTGGATAACTCATACTTGTGGTTTTTGTTCAGCAACCCTGATCAGGGAATGAAACAGAAAAGGAGACACTGCCCATGGTTTTGAGAATTTTAAAAGACACTATCACAAACTGCTCTCTGACACACCAAGAGCTTTACCTCATTAAGGATGTCTGAAGCTCGCTTTGCCTTTTCCATTTCTAGGGACCCAAAAGGCACCCATCCACAGCCTTTCATCCAGCTGTTGTAGTCAGCTTTGTATTCAACCTAAAACACCAAAAGAAGCATTACCTTTCTTTGCTCAGTGTTATTCTTTTTTAGGTAAAATCATTGACACTTCACCCAAAAGATTTTAAGATCTTTGAGCAACTTCAACATTCCATGAGAGATTATTTTATGAATTTCTTTGGTGAGCGACTCTAACAGTCCCCAGTTCTAGCTCCAACATTCACATCTTTATTTCAGCCCAGAAACAGAGCTGACCCATACGTATAATTTCAACTTGGAAGGCGGATGCAGGAGGATCATGGATTGGAAATTAGAGGCCATTCTGGGCTATATAGTGAGTTTGAGACCAGTATAGGCTACACAATGTGATCCTGACTCAAAAAGGAGCAAGCCGTATTTCAGTGACAGCATGAAATTATTCTATTTAGATAATCAAATGTCAGATGTTCACTCCCAGGAACTTTAAATATTATGTTTCTATGGTCACATTAGGCCTAGAGGTGACACTGAAAGTTGATAGGTAATTCTGATCATTTTCTAGTTAGATAAGAGGTGCTAGTAGCCATCTGACCTCTGTATGAGCACACCTTGTAGTTCATATGTGCTGTTCACCATGAGTGTTTCTCTAACATTCTGGATGTTTTATGAAACACTTTGAAGTAGTTGAACTAATTAATTTGCTTAAGGAAGCAATTTTATTTGGGGAACAGTTTCTTAATTCTATTAAAAGAATCCACCACTTCAGTTCTCTGGCCATAGAAATGGAATTTTATTGTCATAAAAAAGGAAGGGAATTCTGACAAAAACTACAATATGAATGAACCTTAAGAACATAATGCTAAGGAAACTAACCCAGTCACCGAAGATAAATACTGTATGATTCTACCTGTGTGAGATACTTACAGTAGTCAAATTCATAGAATCAGAGGTCAATGATTATTGCCAAGGGGGAGGGTGAAATAGGAAATTCTTGTGTAATAGGTATATATTTTCAACTTTGCGGTATAAAATCCTAGACATTGGCTGCACAACATGAAAATACACTCAGCCATACTGAACTGTACACTTAAAATGGCAAAGAAGGTAAATTTTATATCATGTGTATCTTACAGCATTTAAAAAGAACAGAATTATTAGTATAAGGTATGTAATTGTGTAGCTTAAATAAATTAATTATGTACCTTTGATAAATTAATTTGCCTAAAGAAAAAAACACTTCTAAAAAGAATTTAGGACATTTCCTTTTCAGACAAAATAGTAATGTACATATAAACTATTAATAATGATGAACAGGGCCATTGTGATAGCTGTATGGTAATAGTGGATATCTATCTATTGAGGATTTTATCAGGACTTGCTGCTGTGCAAAGCTTGGCTTGCATTTAAATCCTCAAAATAATTATTTTGTTTTATTCCAATTTATCAACAAGGTTCCCAAGGGAAATGGAGTCCATGCATCCCTTAGGCTAAAGGCTGTGGTCCTACAGAGCCACCAGGGTGGCTTCCCATTACCGACTTGTTTATGCACAAAGGGCAGCACAGATGCCTTGGCAAGAGCCAAAAGCAATACTCCATTTAGAAATCCATCTGGTTTGCATCATCAAAAGATGGGCTAGCGAGAACATCATAACTCACATCGCTCTGCAGTGCATACGCCTTCTTGGCGAGATCCATGTTGATGCTGTCCGGTGGGTAGCTGTAGTTGTGTAAGATATGTCTGTAGTCCACATCACTGGCAATCTCCTGAGATTTCTTAGCTTGAGTGACTTGGACCATATCAAGTGGTGCTGTGTAGATAGTTTTTGACTTTTCATAGTCCTTACGATATTCACGCTGTAAATAGGAAATGACCACATGTTACCACAAATCCTTAATGGAGTTCCACAAAAGCACGGTAAATACGATTTGGAGAAACAGATACAAACATCTAGTAGTTATTTGGCTCCCAGATTTTCTCACTGGTCACAATCCCCCAAAAAATCATACATGGGAGAATCAAAGGCAACGTCAGGAAGGAGCCATGGTCCCTGCTTCTCCAAGCTTTGCTGCTGTTACTGTGCTCTAACCTATGAAGAGTCTCCCCAGCAAGAAGCACTTTTGTAATTAGTGAAAACCACAAAGCAGTAATCTCACACCTGTGCTTTTATAAAATGCCTACTTCAGACATGGGATTGTAGAGTTGGCTTCATTTTTAAATGAACAGTTGTGATTCTTCAGTCTGCCTGTTATATTCCTGACAGTAGAGAAGCCCCATGGAGACTAGCAAAGGTTTTGTTATTTCATACCAAGTTTCATTTTGGTAATAATTTAAAAGATGCTTCAGACTGCAGCAGTTATGAGAACTCAGAGGAGACAAGTTTGTGAAACTGAGCCATTAAGTAACACTGGTATCTAGCTGCAGTGCCCTCATAAACCAAATGTCCCGTCTGGGCCTTGGAGGCACCTTCATGGTGCTTTTCTGGAGTGTAGAAGAGGGTGCTAAGTAGGTCAGATTCACGGCTTCATCCCATCAACTCCCCAGGCGCCTTAACAGAAACAAAATTCTCGCCAATGACTTTAAAGAAATTATGCCACCTGCTATATTTTGTGTCCCCCCAAGCCTCATTCAGTCATTGGGGTGGGCTTCTAGAGTTCGTGATTAATTCATGATCCAATGCTGTGATTATGGGCGTGAGTGCTGCTGTGATTATGGGCGTGAGTGCTGCTGGGATTATGGGTGTGAGTGCTACACCCGCGAGTAGCCTGAATGCAAGCCTCTCTTCCTTCCTCATTCAGTCATAGGGAGAGAGGCTTGCCTCTGCCTCAGCAAATCTGCTGCTGCTTCTGTTGCTCCTCCCTTTTTGCTCTTGCTGTTCTACTGTTTTCCACCACTTTGCCATGTGTCACTCCGCCTTGGAACTCGTTGAATATGAACTGAAACCTCCACAAACTGTGAGTTTCTTCCCTTCCTTGATCTGGAGGGCTGGGTATTTTGTTCCAACAATGAGAGAAATTGAGACATCACCCTATGCCCTATGACCATGTGCCCAAACTATTGAGAACAGACATGCTTCATAAATCCTTGGTAGCAATTCCTCTCACAAATGAGTTCATTTTTTTGAGCTTAAGAAACTCAATGTTCCTTCTAATAATATATAGGTAGCCATTTTTGCTTACTGAACCTATCACTTAATTGTAAAGTTTAGACCCTGGCTTATGAAAATAAAATCCAACAATTTATTATGGTATACAAGAACATTTTTTTTAAAAAGCTCTTTTTTCTTTTTTTTTTTTGGCATTGGGGATTGAACTTAGGGCCAGGCTTTGACTCTTGTCAGAATTTGTCCATGTCTGTGCCAGATGATAGCAGTGTATATAAAATCCAATCAAAAATAAAAATTCTTTTATATGCCTGCAACTCAGAATCTAGCCTGGATATAATGTGAGAACTACTATTCCTTTCAGTTGGCAACAATAAGCAAAAGTACTAGTATTCACTGATATATTTTGTGTCTGGTGTTCTAATGTATTCAGTTATATAATGAAAGACAAAATATAAAGATATATGTGATGTTGACAACTATAACCTTCTTGAGTTTAGAAGGTGGAAGGCACTGTGGAACAGAGTGCTGTGTACATGAGCATGTATACTGACATGACACAGAAGGTCTGTCTACCTCACAGTGCAATGCAAAATAAAAAATTTTAAATTAATATCAAATCGGGGTCAGAGAGATGGCTCAGTTGATTAAGCGCTTCTGTGGCAAGCACAAGGGCCTGAGTTCAGTCCCCGTTCCACCAAAAAATAAATTAATTAAGTAAGTAATTAATATCAAAGAAAATGACATAAAAATGTTCCATCATTAAAAACTAATATTTGTAAGCGATGTTGAACACTGTTATCACTCTTAAAAGTTCTTATAAACATGAAGTAATTTTGCAATAACTGATATTTGCTCCTCTGTAATAAAAATGGTAAGTAGAAAATCATAGATGGTCCACAGATATTCTCTAAGAAGTACATGAATTTCCTGAAATTTAGGCCAAAAGCATGAAAAGAAAATTTTACTTTTTCTAGATAAGTAGACCAAATTTTTTTTATCATATTTTCAAAGGACTTGTAATCATGAAGTATTTTTCTTAGGCTTACACCAATATTAATTACTAAAGTTTTTTTTTTAATTTTTTTGACAGCTATATTCAGATTTTGCATTTGTAATTCTTGATTTTGTTCCAAAGGAAAGACAGTTTTAGAATAATTTTAAACACTCTTTTTCAATGAGAGGAAAGCATGCAGCCATGTAGTGATGTTTTCCAACAGGTTTGGAGAGCTAAAATTTATCTTCAATTAATCATTACTGTATGTACTTTTTAGAGCAATGGATGTCAAGTACCGGTAACTGCTTTCCTCAAATGTAAAATGTGCAAGGATCCAGCAAACCATTGTACTTCTAGCTTCTGGTCAACACTTTTTTGTAAGCATAGAAAGCCCACACGTATGAAATCTCGGTGTACTACTCCCAGCCAGCTTGTTACCCAGAAGCCAATTTGAAAACACGCGGATACTCACGTCACTCTGGTTTTTGGCCGTCTTCAGGGAGTGCAGCATCTTGGGGTCATCGTTGATGCTGAGGGCCCCAATCATCTTCCCCCTGCTCTTCTCATAGTCTTTCTTGTACATCACCTGCAAAGACATCGCACCTGCTGAGTCCACTCTCCAGGCGGCATCCAGGGGCTGCCCCGCTGGCCCTGCAGGCCACACTCACATCACTAGCGTTCCTGCTGTTGGCCTTGGCTGCCAGCAGGGGGATGGCGTCCACCTTGATGTCAAACTTCTTGGCTTTGCTCTTCTCCCAGTCATGCTTATAAACGTTCTAGATAGAAAAATTTCAGCAAAGGAATTATCAAACGACATTAAACACAGATTAATTGAGTTAGCACAAAAAAAAAAAAGCAGAAAAAGTCCAAATATACGGGCTTATTTCATCTCTATAAACACTTTACTAAATTTAATGTAACTATAGATCTATCATCCAGTTTCTTTCTCCCCACTACTAAACAAGTACTATATATTCTTTAATGTTCAGGGAGTGTTCTAAAGAGTGTTATCTGATGTATACAGAAAGCACAAAATGACACTTGAGAAGACAAAATGTGACATTTGTGAAACTCTGGAGAGTTGCAAAAGAGCAAATGAAAGAATGCTTTTGATAGCAACAGATGAAGAAAATGAAATCTGAGAGCCGAGCAAGCAGGTAAGACCCTTTAAAGCTCTTTCACATCAACAATAACCTCCATAATTATTTATTTACATAGCTCCTAGCTCTGAATTTCTAAATAAACACCCGGAACATTTCCTCTTTCCATGCACTCCCCACAGGCTGCAGTGGCTCTGGTACCCACATCACTCAGGTTATAAGCATTGACTCTGTGCTGGATGAACTGTGGAGCGTCTGCCGGCACGTTGCACTTGAACTTCTCACTTTCATGCTTTGCTTTGTAATTCAGCTGAAAAACAATAGAGGAGACTACTATGGGCCAAGTATGTCCTTTAAGGTTCATGGAAAATTAATCCCATTAATGTTACTCTGTTATAAAAGCCAGCTTGATGGCTAGCTTAGTGTCTGTCTTGCCACATGATGCCCTCTGCCATGCAATGAGGCAGTGAGAATATGATCTCACCAGATGTTGGTATCTTGTCTTTGGACTTCTCTACAGAGCCATGAGCCAAATAAACCTCTATTTTTTTGTAAGTTACTTGGCCTCAGGAATTTTAGTACAGCAACATAAAATGGACTAAGACAGATATCCAAACAGGTCAGGGTAGATATTTCTTTTTATTCATGTGGGACAATGTAGATACCAAAGTCATTAGTGTTTATTTTGGAAAAAAGCTTCAAAGAGGTATTCAATCCTTTTAAATTCTATCACAGGAAGTGCTACCCACTCTTTTGTAGATTACTATGTAATCAGACCTTGAGTAAATGTTTTATAAGTATCTTACACTATATACAAAGAAATGCATCAGAGCAACACCACCAGACTCTGTCTGTGGAGGGAGAATAACAGCCTCAAATATGGAATTCTGTAATCAGAGCAGTAACAAAACAAATCATAATTTTCAGTAAAAATTAACATGCATAAAATATATATATATATATATATATATATATATATATATATATATATATATATATATGTTCAGCCAAATAGCTCAGCAGACTCAAGTGCCTGCAAGCAGGCTCAAGGGCTGGGGTTCAATCCCCAGGCTTGCTCCCAGGGCTCCCTGAGTTGGCAATTAAGACTGGGTGTGGTGGTGTGCACCTGTAATCCCAGCACTTGGGAGGCTGTAAACAGGAGAATCATTACGAGTCTGATATATTATATATATATCAGACTCATATATAATATATATATATCAAAAGTATTAAACATAGGAGTTTAAAATTTTTTTGAAGATGATGAAGGAAATGTAAAGAGGGACGATGCTGTTGAATTTTGGAGCAAAGGCAAAATGCACGTGACTGAGGAAAGCTGTGCAATGAGTACTTCCAAGATAGAGCTTGCAGGATCACTGGCCCAACAAGAAAAATGTTGGTGATTGGACACCATGTCCATCACGGTATTCATCTGCGGTTAGCTGAAGTTCCCAGGGTCAGTGTGGCTAGTGTCTAGCTGTTCTGTTTTGGATCACAAAATATGCTAGGAAAGTTGCATACAAACTGATACGACTTCTAAATGACACTGGTGCTATTCACATACTGACTGATTATACATGAGCTAATTTATGTGGCAAAAAACAGATTTATGGTAGGAAGAACTGCTTTTGCTTTTCCTAGCTTGGGAGGATGTGCTACACGTCAGGACGTGAGCTACATTAGTACTTGGCTACTTACTGTGTGATCTATCACTAAGAGCAACAGCAGCAGCATTCTGGCAGCTTATTAGAGAATGAGAATATAGGGCTCCCCCAGACCTTCACCATCAAAATGCACAAAGCAACAGAGTCACCAGGTGACTATGTGAATGTAAATGCCTGGGAAGCTCATGGCTCTTCCTGTGATTCTGCCATCCTTAGAACATTCCTGCCTGTGAAGTTTCTTGACTGTTCATCTAAAGTGCCCATCCTGTCACACTCTTCAGTGTCTTCTTATATCAGTACTGTAGCACCATTTTCTAGGTTCCCTTCTTGCTGCCTAATGTGTTTGTTGTCAGTGTGCTTCCTTCCCTCTTGCAAAGTCTCTTTTAGCAAACTTAAAGAGTATGAATATCTGCCTTGTTATTTACCTGAATGGATGCCTTTGTTACCACTGCTTAAATTGATGCAAAGTTTTATTATGGATGAGACAGAACCTAGTAAAATATACCTACTAAAAATCAGTGAGTTCTTGTTGCAGTTATCTAAAACAGGTTTCTTCAGGCTGCAATCAATCTAGTAGCTTCATTTGCATTTTATTAAGCACATTCTGAAAAATGATCTTACAGGCTGGGAGATGAATCCATGAAAATTAAGCACATAAATGCTGACAGTTTAAATAAGCCACACAATTCAGCCACCCACATTTACATAAATCAAGACACTTACGTCACTGAGCTGCTTGCTATTGAGCTGAGCTTGCAGTAGTACAGGAGTATCAGTTACTGCGGTGAATTTAGTCTTATCTGGATGAACTTTGTAGGTATGCTAGGAAAGAAGATGTCCTTGAATGAAATTTCACAGTGTATCTTTATATTCTTGTTCCTGTGTACACTGAGGTATAAAGAGGTTCCAGACAAAATAGAGAATGTTTTGGTCCAGAAAACTTGATGGATGTGCTCTTAGGCACTTCTCTTTCTCCTTTCTTTCCCGAACTTCCTCTGTTTTGTTCTCCTGCATCTCAGCCACTAATTCTTCCCAGTGCTTGGACCCTAAAATGGTGCCCTGTTATATGTGCCATTAACTGACACCGTACCTTGGTTCATCAGCCCTGCAGAATCCACCCTTCCTCCTCCTACCATTTTCCTCACACTACTTTCCCCTCCCCCAGGGTATCCCGGTCACCTCATCTTTTCAGATCTTCCTTTTCTCCTTAGGCTGTTCATCCTGTTTCTCTACTCCTGCTCCTGGTATGACTGGACACTCTTGTCTCAGACTTTTATTGTCCTTTCAATTTAAGGTGCCCAAGCAATCCCTGTCTCTCTCATATAATCATATCCTAATTCTTATCGTCACTCCAGTTTAGTCTATTATCATTGCTGGCTGTATTCCTTGTTTCCACTCCCTTCCTCTATCATCTGTGTCATCCATGCCAATCACAGCTCCAGAAGAACAGCTCACCTGGCTCCCTATTCTCCCCAACGCCAAGGACAGAGCCTGGAACACGCTAGCACCTCCCATAAGTGTGTTCAGTGATGAAAACCTGCCTCTCACAAATCTGTCTCCCTTTAACCCTGATTTCATGTATATAAGTTTGTGAAAATAGAGGCTCCGAAACTTCAAATTATTTCATAATTAAGAGATTTCAAACTGGTATGATTGATATAAATTTTGTATTTCCCAATTTCTCCCAAACAGCAAAACTTAGAATGTAGCATCTGCTGTTATCTGCTAGTTTAGCTTTTAAACCCTGCTATATTCGCCACTAGATGTCACAAGAATCCCAAACCCAATCTCAAAATCCCAGAGAAGCTGGCTTACATCTTTACACTGGTCCAGCTTCTTGATTGCCTCATATTCTTGTGTTATTGTCTGAGGGAAGTAGCATTTCCCTTTGTCTTCTTCATATTCTGCTTTGTAACTTTTCTGTAATAAGAAAGAACAAAAATAGATCAAGGTTGGTATTGCTCCAGACAGTGTCTTTTGGGGGCATCTTCAAACTTACGTCACTGTTTTGAGCAGAAACTTTCAAGCAGTGAGTATGATAGGGGTCCTCAAAGCTGCCTACATAATGTCCCAAAATATTCTTTACATATGAATCTTTATATTTAGCCTGAAAAAGAAAACACATGTAATTTAAGTCATCTGTCAAGAAACAGGAAAGCCTTCCCTCCTTAGAGTGACTGAAGCCTTCCAAACCTCACTGAAACTCTTCAGCAGAGTGTCGAGTTGATATTTAGGGGTCTCACAGTAATTCATGCTCTTTGCCTTCGTCTTCTCATAGTTTTCCTTGTATAACCTCTGTCAAAAGAAAAAATAAAATTAAACAAAGAAAAAAATCTCATGGATAAAAACCACTCATGTCACTGCTGTAGTTTAACCAGTGAAACAAGATTTGTGTTTTCTCTGCCTCTGTGTTCTACCACACACAAGGTCTGAATGCATAAGCTTCAGGCTCATGTCCTATACTGCCCATAACGATGTTTACATTATTTATCCTAATATTTCTTAGGCTGAATAACTAAAGCGCACCAATGCTGCTATTAAGCACATTTCTGTCTTAAAACAGTCTGCTCTATTTGAATGCTTGGAGGAAAATAATTTTTTAGAAAGTTTGTACCAAATAAGATGTAACTTACAAGGTACACCTTAGACAATTTTATAGGTACAGTTCTAAAGCAGTCAACTGAACAGATGGTGTGAGATTTCACCACTCCTCTGGAAGCTGGTTTTTAATAATTAAGATCTATATGATTTTCAGTGGCACATGAAAAAATAATTATATATATATTTTTTCTTCACATTCTCTTTTAATGCTCTCATATTGAAATCCCAAAATACATGCAGTGAAAACAAGAATATTTGTAAATGACGTAGAAAAGAGGCAGAATTTTTTATGAATTAGAAAAGCAATCTTGGTGAGAAGTTTTATTTTTAGTATAGTCTTCAAAATGAGATCAATATTTTAAAAAATTCTTAAAGCAAAATATTTTGATTTTAAACTTATATTTTGTTTAGTTTTTCCTACCTTATTTGTATTTAAATTGATTTTCTCCCTCCTTTTTATTTTTCTGCATATATCTTTGCAAACTACCTTAATCAAGTCAGGGCACCATGTGAACACAGATTTACACAGGTTCTACTGTGTAAATACTACATATTTATATCTATCAAAATATAAAGCCATTTCTAAGAAAAATAATAAGGGAGATTATATTGCTAGTATATTTCTTCTAATGAAACTGACAACATTGAGGAGATGATGGAAACTTTTGCAAAATTCACTCTTGTCTCAAAATATAGAGATATCAGTAAAAATAAGAAACTTCGTCTTCTCTAATTATCTGACCTTTAGTGATTGATTGGGCATCTGAGACCTTAATTGAGCTAATAACCAACCCAAGGTTCTGTTAAATACAAGTGTAGCCCGCATCTGAGAGGAAGAACAATGTACAGGATACTCACGTCACTCTGGTTTTTGGCAGTCTTCAGAGAGTGCAGCATCTTGGGGTCATCGTTGATGCTGAGGGCCCCAATCATCTTCCCCCTGCTCTTCTCATAGTCTTTCTTGTACATCACCTGCAAAGACATCGCACCTGCTGAGCCCACTCTCCAGGCGGCATCCAGGGGCTGCCCCGCTGGCCCTGCAGGCCACACTCACATCACTAGCGTTCCTGCTGTTGGCCTTGGCTGCCAGCAGGGGGATGGCGTCCACCTTGATGTCAAACTTCTTGGCTTTGCTCTTCTCCCAGTCATGCTTATAAACGTTCTAGACAGGAAAATTTCAGCAAGGGAATTGGCAAAATTGATATTCATGCTGTCACACTTGAAAACTCAACAGTGACTAATTACCTTGCTTATATTAGAAATTATTCATATTTTAGGTAATTCTCCTCAAGCTAGGACTTCTAATTCTCCAAGATCAGGCTTGTCTATTTATCACTGGAATCTCTCATTAATTACCTTAATTGCCATTTTCATCCTAATATTTGATTGCTGACCCTAAATATTTTATTGAGTGATACAGGTGTTCTATAGTTAGCTTACTTCTAATGGTATAAAGGAATCATTTCCAGTTAATCTCTAAGTCTTCTAAAAGGTTAACTTATGAATCATTACAATCCACATTGATGCTAAATAGTCTTATAAAATTGTTGAAGAAATTAAGACAACCAGCAGTGACTTTTCTATAAATTTTTTTCTGTAAAGTTTAATTTAGAGAATCAAAATTGATCATGGACACCTGAACTTTTGCCCTTTAACTATTCTTTCTTTTTTTTTTTTTTTGTGGTACCAGAGATTGAACTCAGGACCCTGCACTTGCCAGGCAAGCACTTATTCTACTGAGCTATCTCTCTGGGCCTCTTTTACTATTCTTATGAAAGAATGTGTAGTTTCCTTTCACATAAAAATAAGCGTAATTTTTGTGAAAGAGGAGTATTATAGGGCAGGGGAATAAATTGAATTAAATTGCACCTAAAAATAACAAAGTCCTAAAAATAAATTGCAGCATAGTATATACAAATATATGGCCAAAAAGTCTGACATTAAGAATTCCATTTAAGAGGGCTGGCCACAGTAGCACATGGCACCAGCTTTCTGCAGGCTTAGGGAGGCATATCACTGAGCCCAGGAGTTCATGACCAGTCTGAGCAACAGAGATCTCATTAAAAAAAAACCTGTTATTAACTATACATGAGTGGTAGTATTTTGAATGCTGGTTAAAACATGTTAAGACTGTTTAAGTGCAAGAAATTACGTACAAGATTGCCACACATTTTATAAGGTGAATCCTATGTCACATTGGCAGAGATAAAGGAGTATGACATAAATGTTAACGGTTCCTTCCATCTTTAACATTAAAATATACATTGCACTGTGCCGAGACTATATTACATGGTACGGTATGCCAGGAGCTTACATCACTCAAGTTATAGGCATTGACTTTGTGCTGGATGAAGGCAGGAGTATCCGGAGGCATATGGCACTTGAACTTCTCATTTTCATGTTTTGCTTTGTAATTTAGCTGAGAGAGAGAGAGAGAGACAGAGAGACAGAGAGACAGAGAGAGAGAGAGACAGAGAGAGAGACAGAGACAGAGAGAGAGAGAGAGAGAGAGAGAGAGAGAGAGAGAGAGAGAGAGAGAGGCAGTGAAGAGGTGGGAAGAAAGAAAGTGAATGAATTAGTTTAAAATAATTTTTCCAAACCAAATTTAAAAAAACCTTCTCTTGTGGTATATTTTGTGAAGTAACTGGCAAAGTAACTCAGATCAAAAGAGAAATCCAAGCCAGGCCTGGCTAGGGAGGCCAAGGCAGGAGGATAGCTATAAATTTGAGGCCCTTGTGGGCTACATAATAAGCTATAAATTTGAGGCCCTCGTGGGCTACATAATAAGCTCAGTATCAACCTAAACTACATAGTGAGATCCTGTCTCTAAAAACCAAAGAAATAAACCAATAGGACAAACAGTAATAAAAATAAATAAACAAAAGAAATATGCAGAGGTTAAAGCAGGACACATGTCTCACTGAACTTGTGTGCTGGACCCTGGACAGTTGTTACCACATGTGTCACCATGGTAGGACACTAATAGAAAACGGTGGCTCTTTCATTGCTACGCATATCACAACTTGCCCTGGAGATTCTGTGGCACGCAACCTGCCCTGCTTTGCATGGTCAGTGGCCACCTACGAGTGAATCCTTTCTGTAGCTATCTCACACACATCACGGTTGGGGATGCTCTAACTGAAGCTTTCACTTCTGGCCATAAATTTGTGAGATTACTTTTGTTTTTATCTGTGGTAGTAAATGTAAGTTTTAATATCTATATTCTAAATTTATGTAAACAAATTTGTGACGATGTCTATATTTTCCAAAAGCTTTTTTAGGAAGAGAGAAGCCTCATATGTTGAATATCTACTCCTAGCCATGGGGCATAGTAAAACACATCTCATTTTCAAAACCATCACAAACCGCAAACAGAAAATATGAGGTATAGAGAGGTCAAATGGTTTGGCCAGTTGGTCATAAGTTATAGAGCTGGAAGTTCTGTCTGATTCTAGAACTCATTCTTTCCAATGCTTTAAGCTCTTTTAATTTCCATCAGGAAAAAATTCGAGCAAAAGTGCTACCTACTTAACAAGATTCAAAGCAATCAAATGGAAAAATATTTTAGGTGATTACAAAATATATAAGTTGAACTCACTAAAACTTACATAGCTTTTTTATAAATGTAACAAAAATTGGATGTTTTGGGCCGGGGAGTAGCTTGTTGGTAGAGCAGTTTAGTAAGTGGGAGGTTCTGGATCCCACCCTTCCCCCCCCCCAACTGGATAGTATCTGTAAGTGTTCTCCTCATAACTACATTTCCTGGATATTTTGAGAAACTTACATCACTCAGTTGTTTGGAATTGACTTGAGCTTGTACCAGGACAGGAGAGTCAGTGACTTGAGTGAACTTCGTCTTATCTGGAGGGACTTTGTAGGTGTGCTGTGGGAGGGCAAGGAGCGCAGTTTAGTCAAGTCCCAGGTGGCCTTTGAGCTAAGCAAGGGAAATACCAACCTCCTCAAAGAAGTAAAACTGGCAGTTAATAAAACACCTATTTTTCTTTTTTGTGGTATTGGGGATTAAACTCAAGTCCTTGCAGTTGCTAGTCAGGCACTTATGCCACTGAGCTGTCTCTCCAGCCCACACCTATTACTTTTTAAGAGATGCTCTTATAGCTATATGAGAAATTTTCCCTTGTCTTCAAATTTCCAATAATTCTCTAAGAAAATAATCTAGAATTAGCTCTTGAAATATAGAGGTAAGGGCCAGGCAGATAGCTCAGCAAACTACAGAACCTGCTTAGGCAGAGCACAGAAGCTGGGGTTTGATCCCTAGTGTGCTTCACAGGCTCTGCCCCAAAGCACTCCGAGGAGGCCATTGAGACTGGTGTGTGCCCTTGGGAGGCTGAAAACAGGAGGATCACTATGAGTCCAATCTACAAAATGAGACCCTGTACTAAATACATTAAAAAAAGAAAATATAGAGGTACCCAGCACAACTGCTAGAAAATAAATTTTATTTCTTACAGTTTCCTTGTTTATATTTATTTGTAAAAATATCAGAATTTTAAATATATCTTGGCCACTAGACATGATACAGAGCCATAACACGTGCAGTTATTACTACACACTTACATCTTTACACTGGTCCAGCTTCTTGATTGCTTCATATTCCTGAGTTATGGTCTGAGGGAAGAAGCCTTTGCCTCTGTCCTCTTCGTATTCTGCTTTGTAGTTTTTCTATGAGGAGAAACAAATCCAGTGTATGTTGCCACCACTATGTTCAGGCCCCCAAATCTGTAACTCTGGAAATTAAACAGTTATCTCAGAACTTACATCACTGTTTTGAGCTGTGACTTTCATGCAGTGTGAATGATAAGGATCTTCAAAACTACCCACGTAGTGTCCCAAAATATTCTTTAAGTAGGAATCTTTATATTTGGTCTGAAAGATAAAATATATTTCATTTATCACTTGATTAAATTATTTATTAAATGACATCTTTTTTTTAGCATGAAGGGTGATGGTAGGATTACTTACATCACTACTGAAGTTGTGTAAAACTGTATCAAGCTTAAATTTGGGGGTATCACAGTAATTTATGCTCTTTGCCTTTGTCTTTTCATAGTTTTCTTTGTATAGTTTCTGTCAAAGAAGAAAAATCAGTTAAAGTAGATTCCTATACTTCCACACTGATTATAGCAGTTGTACTTTTCCAATACTAAACAAAAGAAGAAAAAATACTGTCAACTCTCTTAACAACAAACAAACATAGGGTGTCATGAATCATGAGCCTCTCCTAGTAACAATTATTATAAAGTTTAAGTATTTGACATTTTTAAGAAGTTAAAAAAAGACAATATGCTACTTTTGCCCAAGCCATTCATTGCAATTACTCGTATGTGTCTCAGCCACTTTGTCTCTCTTAACGTGCTCCCGCATTAAGGAGACTACAGCAAGCAAGAAGGCCTTGAAGAACAGCAAGTTGTTAGATTAAAGAACAAAATATGAAACAATAAATATAAACTAAGAAATGCACTGTTGCCCTTCTACCTTGTACCAAGGTGAGGGGACTTACACCATACAAACAATTTTCCTTAAAAATAAATCTTATATGAGAATACAAACCACAAGGCCTTGCTAACTTTTCTTTGGTAGCATTTATCTTTGGCTTGAACATGAACCAATTAGTGCTTTTAGTTTTATGTGTACAGCTGAAAGAACAGATCATTGCTGCTTTTTCATGTTGTGTTTTCAAACTTTAAATGATTCTATTCATTTTCAATGTTTCTAATCCTGTTTTTGCCAACAAAGTAGGTTAGAACCTGGGATTTTATGCTTGAAAAAAATGTCCTTCATTCAGAGAGAAGAATGCTTTGCATTGATTTCCCAGCAAAGCTATTTAGATAGATCCATTTCCTCCTGCTGGTGGGCCACATCACCCTCCCAATGCCCAAATTAAATGTATGCATTACCCCGACTTATTTCCAAGGTAAAAGAGAGTGTAACTAACCCACTCAGAAAGCTACAGGGTCCTCGGCCAACTAGAAAGCTTAATACAGCCTAACCAGAGGGAACTTCTCAAGGAATCACACCTGCAGTCTCTGTGTGCACATGTGGACGTGTGTGTTTATGTGGTCTCCTTGTCTTGGGCAATTTGTTTTTTAATACCAGGCTAGGGCTTATTTACTTAATCTGTTTTACACCTAATCACATACTCAGGAGTTTAGCCATTTCACAAGTGAAAAGTAAGAATTTCTGTGAAGCTGCAGGGAGCCAGGTTCCACAGTCTTCAAGTGATGTTTTCCGGGGCCAAGATCTACATTTCAACCTCTACTTTGGTCAGAATCCCAGCACTTGTACAGTGTACTCTTTGACCACACAAAGGCCAAAAAATCCCGAGCTCATACACAGATGAGGTTTTCCTGCCCACAAGCCTGGAACTAAATCCGCAAGCCTCAAAAATCATAGTCAGAGGCTGTCTGCCTTCCTGTGCTTAGTTAGTTCCAATGAAACTGCTACTCCATAGCCATAAAGTATTTGCAAAATTGTATATGCATGTAGTCATTTTCAAAGGAGGAAAACTTCATCTCTCTTGCAGCTAAGGTTTAGAAAACACTTTTAAAGAAGAATATACTCACATCACTCAGGACATTTCCTGCAGCCTTCAGCTGCCTTAGCAGTGGGTTCTCTGAGGCAGGAAGTACATTGTAATCTGCTTTTCCTTTATTTTTTTCATAGTCTTCTTTGTATTTTACCTATAAGATGAAACAAAGTTATAGAGTACCTCTGCAGGTTATTTCTGTCCTCATTTCCATTATGACTATTATAACATAGCTCCACAAAATCAATTTTCTCTTTAGGAAAATGGCAGTTTGACATTTTGTGAGCAAAATACTTATAGTAACTCATAGTCACAGCAACAGAGATATTTGCATAAATCTTCAGGGTACCTTTTCTTCTCATTCATTTATTCATTGAAAAAAAATCTGCAGGGAGTTGATTATGTGCCTGACTCTGGGAGAGAGAAAATAAAGAATAACACACAGTCCCTGCCTTCAGAAAAAGATACATAAACATAGGGAGAAGAGCAGACACACAAATAATGACTGCACATCACATCCCAGAAGCCTGCCGCCGAAGAATTTCCACCCAGCTTGTAAACTCCAGCTGCCTGTCTTCCAGCACATATTTAAAGGACAGAAACCAGAAGCATCACCACCCTTCCCTTCTAAGCCCCCCTGCATCTGTGTGTTACACATGCACTTATTTAATGTGCAAGCAGGAAGAGGAGGAAGGAGCTGGGCTGGGAGGAATGGCGGTGTCCTTCTCTGCTGCCTGCTGCTCTTTTAATTCCAGCAAGGACACAAGCACAAAGTCTGTGTGGTGTGGGTGTGGGTGTGCAGGCGAAAGGCACACCATCATAAACCATTTGTTCAGACAGAATAACCATAAAAGTTGGAGGTATGCTAGATAGTTTACCAATTTAAGAACTTCAGAAACCTGTCAATAAGCTTATTATCTGCAGATATGAGAACTCAACTGAAACAAAGACACTCTGAAACTCAGACACTCTGGAAACCAGGCCGGCTGTACTTTCACAATACTTCTCATCCTCTGCTTTGCTACCCTCAGGTGTGAACACCACTGTCTTGTACCTGGATATTATAATAGCTTTTTAAGTGGTGTAATCTTCTTGCATTCTCTCCTTTGATATACTTTTTTTTTTTTGGCAGAACTTAGGATTGAACTCAGGCCCTTGCGCTTGCCAGGGAAGAGCTTATTCCATTGAGCCATCTCCCTGGCCCCTCTCCTCTGATATAGCCCAGCATCTGGCAAAAATTATAGCTAAAAGTGCTTGGTTTCACAGTGTATGGCTTTCCTAAGAAGCACTTCACTTTAGAACGCCATGGTGCCTGACGCTTACCAAAGCCATTATACTGGGTGTGGGGCTTGTACTTTCTTTCATCCTTCTACCATACATGACAGCCTTTCTACTTCTCAGCAGCAAAAGGCTCTCTACTCTGTGAAGTACTGTCAGTGATAATTAAAAATATTGCAGATGATAACTGAGGGTTGTCATATTCAGTCATGACCAAAAAAAAAAGAAAAAAAAATGTAGCTCTATTACAATTCCAAAGCACTTTTGTTGTTCTTGTTTTCATCTTATTCTTCTTTGAATACCTAGGCTCCACTGGTTTCAGCTGAAACCATCTCCCTTTTTTTTTTTTTTTTTTTTTTTCGCAGAACCAGGGATTGAACTGAGGCCTTTGCACTTGCCAGAGAAGCACTTATTCCACTGAGCCATCTCCTCAGCCCTCTTTTATTAATTATATACAAGAACCAGAATTCTCTGCAATTCATGCCACTAAAACCATCAAAATCAATGGAACAATTTCCTTGTACCTTGCTAGCTGCCACCCCAGCTTGTTTATTCATTTTATACTCTGGCGTTTCAGTCTGCATGAAGTAGATCTGGTCTTTCATGTTCTCAAAATCTTCCTGATACTTCCTCTGTAAGACATTAACCACACTGAGGAACTGCTGTGGAAACAAACTGCGTGGGTTTGAGAGAAGAATGGGCATTTGGAGACAGTATCAGAGCCACACTCGCTGGGCTTTGGTGGATCAGATTAAATGTAGAGGTTGTGGTGCCATCACAAAAATAACTAGCAATTTATCAGAGATTTGGAAATATTCAATAGGCTGCAGGAACATTTAGAAAGCCTTCTTTGACTACTAGGAAAGAGCTTTTGAAGTCCAGGGACAGAAAAGTAAGAGAAAGAAAAAGCAAAAGGGCTGGGGGGAGAGAGAGAGAGAGAGAGAGCATAATTTCATTTCTGATTTTCAATGAAAAGGTGCTAGCTACATTAATCAGTTTTACAAATATACAATTTGGTTCTCTAGGCAAATAATAAAAACATATATTTTATCTCCCACTAATTACATTTTGCAATCATTAAGAGGTTGTCACCGCATTGTTCCTGTGAAAGTTGAGGTCAAAATAAAAATTGGTCAAAAATAATATTTTCAAGGAAAAAGGTTTTCGGAATTTCTTTTTTAACGGGCATTCTGCATCAAGTCTTTCACCTCTGACAAGAGGGGCCTTGGGTGTTTGGGGTGACTGGAATCATAAAGGAAAGAGGTCCCTCCCAGGGCATCTGGCCATCGCTTCCTACTCACTGTGCTGAGGTTGTCAGCGTTCATCCTGGCAGTCGCAATTTCAAAGCAAGGTGTCTCGCTCCATTTGCCTTTGACTTTATTTTCATAGTCTTCTTTGTATTTTTGCTAGGAAAACAAAAGAAAAACTAAGATGAGCAAAATCTAAGACTTGACAATTAAGAGAGTAAGTTAAGTAACAATGATGAACTGTTTAAATACCTTAACCAGGTTGTTCTTAAGTCCTTAATAAATATCTTCAAGAAAGCTTTCAGCGCAGTGGCAACTTATACAATAGACAGTTGAGTAAGCAGCAACAGAAAATAGAGAGACTACTGACTCCCCCTCCTTTAACGAGTTGGGAACCTAGTAAATTCAGAACCTGCAAATGTTCCCAAATGTTGGAGGCAAGAGAGTCAGAAGTCATCCTCTATAATTCAGTTATAATAAAACCTATCAACAAGATCTGCAGGCCAAGCAAACTTAGACACTAATTACTAAGCTTTAACAAAACTCCTAGTTGCCCAGAGGAATAATAACAAAAAAATTCAGCCTGCAGGCTAATGAGTAAAATTTCATTTATACTTAAAGAAGTCTAATAAGTAATTATATAATTCATAATAGGCTGAGCTGTAAAAGGCTCAAGTCAACAACTTGTGACATGGCCAGTCCTGCAGATAACCCACTACTATTATGGGCTACTGGACTATATTGGATTACTTTGCTGAATTCAGGCACCTGCAATATTTGAATAGCAACAGAATACCCAGCTCTGAGAAAAGTAAACAAAAAAGGGAGATATCAATGAAGGACCATTTTGTATTTGTATATTCAAAATAGTTAGGATAAATATTTAGCTACTTTTTCTTAATTCAATGAATAGAAAAAGATTTGTACTAATAGTGTTTGTGGACAGGATATCATGTCGCATCTTATACTATGAATGACCACTAAGAAGACAACAATATTCAATGTATTAATCATTGAAACTGTCCTCCTAATCGTTTTTGAAACTGTCTCATTGCTATTTGTTTCGCAATAAAATTATTTTTTAAAAAATTGACCTGTTGCTCCTCCTTATCCTCAAACACCACTCCATCTGATGCTCAGGCCAGGAGCTCCTTCAAGGGGGATGTCACATTTTGGCATTTTCAGATCCTTTGAATCTAACACCAATTGCAGCACACAGAAACTGTAGATGTTTATTCATCTACCCTAAACTGAACCAAGACTATAATACAAACTACCTTGAACTGAGGTTCTTGAAACAGTTAAACCAGCCAACCTCAATCCTGAGGCCATCAACCAGCTCTAGAGTTGGTGAGAGCCACTCTTCTCTGTGGCTTATTGGGCTGTGCTGAAGACATACCCAGGGGGTCTCAAGTTGCTTGCTTGCGTGGCTACCCTTCCACCATGTACTTCCAGGAAAACAAAAGCAGTTTTTACAGACATTTAACAGAGTGCTAGGAGTAAGTGATACGCAGAGCCAGTAAACTTGGGTTAGGAAGCAAATACTTCTTCCAAATGCCTCATTCTCTTTCTTTGCAAAATGGTTAATATGGTAATTAACAGCAAGTTTTTGTTATTCTCATTGCTTGTTTTTGTTTGGGAGAATCTCACTAAATTCAGGCTGACCTCGAACTCACTAAGTAGCTCAGGCTGGCTTTATACTCTCCATCCTATCTTAACCTGCTGAATGCTGAGAAAATAGGCATTTAACAACTTACCCAGCTTATATGGGTGCCATAACTATTGATTTTTGAGCTTGGGATCAAGAGACAGAGGTCCTGGACCCAAGACTTGACTACGTCTCGAGTCCACCATTATGAAACCTCTGACTTAATCTCTCTAAGCTTCAAATTCTTCAATCACAAATGCTGGGACACATTTACACACAGGAATACTGTGGAGTTTTATTCAGATCCTACATTGAATACGGTTTTATATCTCTACAGTGCTACACAAATATACATTACAGTACTTATAACAACAGCTATCATCATAACAGAAAGTAAGAAACTATGAAAGAAAGAAAATTTAGAGAATTCTTTATTGGAAATCTTTATTGAGATTAAGATTTGCATTATACTACCAATTGATTTAACTTTCTGCCTCTTTTGAAACTAAAGAATTAGAGTCAAGAGAATTGATTTTTGGATTTACTAAGAGTACTATAGAAGTGTTTCTAATCTTTTGGAGGACAGGACCTCTTCAGGAACCTGAGAAAGCTGTGAAATCTCCACAGACACTTCAAATCTCTGAGATTCTTTATATACACATATCTTAGGGTAAGATCTCTCAATCATCAATTTTTTGTAGGGGTATGTCCTTTCCACTTGCCTTCTATCAAAAGAGAAAAAGCTGTAGGATTGAAAAGGGCAAATCAGGATGGATATATCCTAAAGCTGGAATACAAAGAACTCTTCAATCTACATAACGTAAAATCATAAAGCATCAAAGGTTCTCAATGAAGGCCAAAACTTGGACCAAGAACCAGGTCCTGTATATGTAGATTGGTTAAGGAAAACTGAGATTGATCTTCACAGTGAGAAACAGATATCAGATTTTTAAAAGTTATCAATAAGATACAAAATAAGTATAAGACTACCTGCCTCATCTTTTCTTACTCTTCACAAACCAAAACTTGTTTTTACTCCTACCCTACAGCTGATGGGTCAGGGTAGAGATGGATTGTTTGCTGCCCACCCCTGAGTATTCCCAAGTTTAGGAAGATTTTTCACTACACAGGAGAAGCCTGCAGCTTATTAACTGCAGAGACCTTATGATCTTCACCTTCCTGGCAGGCAGGAGAGGAATGGAAAGGACAAAGCTCTGGCGCTGGAGGAGAAATAAGAGGGAGGGGTGTCCAGGTGGGGCCTCCCTGACCAGCCCAGGGGCCTCACTCTGTGATACACATGGTAGGACCCCTGCAACAGCAGTCCAACAGCTTACATTCTGTTCCACCCCAAGAATTCTCCCCAACATTTATCTCCCATTGTGCTGGAGTTAAAATTGATTAATGAAAACTGGGAGAAAAGAATTGATTGAACTTTCTCTAGGATTATTTTAAAAGAAGAAAGGATACTAGGTTAAGTACACACCTGGGGACATTTTCTGTGGGTTAGAGAGTGCACACACGTCCACAGCAACAGGAACACTGAGCACCCTAAACCATAGTTGTCTCTTTTCAGAGGTAAATTAAGGGTACTTCGCTGGGCTGCACACTGAGCTCCCTAATGTATTGCTTAACACACAGCTTCATTTCCTGCCTTCCACATTTGCATTTGTAGTTTTATGGGGTTGTCAGATGCAAAGGACTACAAAGCTAGTTAATCACATCTGTCTTCTGCTGTAAGCATTAAAACTTGGGATTCCTGATGGCCCCATTCATAGATAGGTTTTCAGAAGGAGTGGAAGGGAGCCCAACTGATATTTTTATTATCTACAGTGGACCCAGAGCTGCCTTCCTGACTCAAGCAAATTTCTTTTGATGAAATCATCCAGGGCCTTCCTAATTCTGCACGATACTTCCATGGTTTCAGAAGACAGAGCCTCATATTGTATAACAATGTGTCATTGAAAGATTTTGTTCATCAAATGGAAAGTCCAACCAGGAATCTGATTTTCCTCTTATTGTGAATTGAATGTAGAGAGAAGCAGAGTCAGACATAGAAACTACAAGAGTTTCTCTATGTTGCATTCAGAACCTTGCTTTTAACTGATTCTTAGGCACCTTGTTTTCTCACCTGAAATTCCTGTTGATATGAATGACTCTGTCCATCTATATTAGATCTACTGAAGCTGCTTGCATGTAGCTGATGATTTTAGCCAATGACAAAGGTAAAATAAATTATTCTGGCAAGAATAGTAAGGCAGGCTGGTAAACAAAAAGCATTGATATAACCATTATAGATATTTGCTCCTTCCTATCTACACTGGGAGCTATAAAGGAACCTTAAAGATTAGATCTAGAAGACAGTGTTTGGCAAAGGGAAGGAGCCAAACCATATCTCTTGTATGGTTGGTTGTCAAATGGATCGCTACCAAGCTCAAGTGTTCCTTCCAGCATGTTTATTGTTTTGGATACACAATAGGCATTAAGAACTTGGAACTCTGGGTAAGACTCGAATGACTTATGTCACTGGAGCCAAATCCAGTGACCTTCATCCACCACCACTCTTCTGTTAGCTCACATTATTATTCCACTGCGGCAAACCCACGTATGGCAATGGTTCAAAGCAACTGACACTGTCATCTTATCCAACTAGACTGGTGTAAGCCAATAGACATAAAATGCAAGCCAGCCTAGTGTTCACATTTTGAATATAAAAAGGAACAGATGGGGAATTTAATAATTATTTTACTTAAGCCAGTAGATCCAAAATATTATCATTCCAACATACAATCAATATAAAAATAATAAATGAACTAATTCACATTCACATAAGGCTCTCAGTGTTATGAAATGAATTTACCTCCAGTCCCTCTATTCATATGTTGAAGATCAAAAGCCCAGTGCAATGGTATTTGGAAGTAGGGCCTTTGGGGTGTAATTCATTTTCAGTGAGGTCATGAGGGTGGGGATCCCATGAATGATTATTTTTATTTTTATTTGATTGATTGATACAGGGTCATGGTATACAGATTAGACTCATAGTGATCCCCCTGTCTCAGCCTTTCCAGCCCTGGGATTATAGGCATGAACCACCAGCCACCACTCCTGGCTTCATTGGACTGCACAGCACACCCAGGTTCCAACACTGGCCTAGAATCTGGTACTGGGGATTGAATGCAGGTCCTTGTGCTTGTCAGGCAGGCACTTGACCGAGCTATCTCCCCAGCCTCCATGATGGATTAATGTCTTTATAAGAGGGGCGTGTTAGATAGCTCAGCAGATTAAAGCACCTGTTTAGGCAGATACAGGGGCGTAGTTTGATCCCTGGGCATGCTGTGTCGGCCCTGCCCCCAAGGTGGGTTAAGATGGTGATTGAGATTGGGTGTGGTGGCATAGGCCTGTGATCTTAGAACTTGGGAGGCTGAAAACAGGACAATAACTACAAGTGGATCTGTATAGTGAGACCCTATACTAAGAAAGAAAAAGAGAGAGAGAGGGAGAGAGGGAGAAGGGGGAGAGGAGAGAGAGAGGAAAGAAAGAAGAAAGAGAGAAAGAAAGAAAAAGAAAGAAAGAAAGAAAGAAAGAAAGAAAGAAAGAAAGAAAGAAAGAAAGAAAGAAAGAAAGAAAGAAAGAAAGAAAAAAGTTTAGTCACTGAAGAGTAAGAGAAGCCAGAGCTCTATCTCTGGCTGCATGTTGGGAAAGCACACCAAGAAGGTGGCTGTCTGTGAGCTGAGAAGAAGCCCTCCCCTCTCCCCCACACTGAACACTTCATCTTGGATTTGCAGCCCACAGACCTGTGAGAAATGTGAGCTGCCCTGGGTACATTATGCTGTTGCTGACACCTGTGTTGGTTTGTACTCGTCGTGTGTCAAGTGCTCACCAGTCACGCTCAGCCAGCAGCCACTCTACTGCAGCACAGTGCTAACCTACCTGCAAGCACAGGCTGACTGAGAAAATGATCACAGGAGTTTGAAGGGGATTATTTAAACTCACTTTTAGGCTCCCACAATTCATACCCAAAAAAGTAAAAGACATTTTCTCCTAAGTTTTTTTTAAATATGCTTTAAATAAAATTTTAAAACAGATTCCTTTCATTGCGAAAGGGCCACTTCAAAACTCTTCTAAAAAGTGAATTGTACTTCCCAATCTTATCTCTGCTCTCAAGACTCTTAGCGGCCACCTCTTTAGGCATGAGTCTCAAGTTAATTTCTGCTTAGCCCTAGGAAAATGACAGACTGGTGGTATTCCTATTAATGAAAACTCACTATTCTTGCTAGATCCTTTATCTAATCTGTCCTTGGTTATATAGCTAAGTAATCTGCAAAATCAGACACCAAAAACATTATTAAACACATTTCATCAGCTTTCTCCTTTACAAAAAATATTATTTTCCCTAAAAAATACCTAAGATAGAATGTGTGTGTGTGTGTGTGTGAGAGAGAGAGAGAGAGAGAGAGAGAGAGAGAGAGAGAGAGAGAGAGACTCTTACTATGCAGTGTTAGGATGGCCTTGAACTCACTATGTAGCCTAGATTAGCTTCAAGTTCCTGTTGATCTTCCCATCTCAGCCTCTCAAGTGCTGGGATTACATGAGGCACCCCCACACCTGATCATTAAAACAGAAATCTTGAGGTTCTATTAAAATTCAAGCAGAAAACCAAACTGAGACTCAGCTCCACAGAGGACAAAGAAAGATACTTAGCAACAGCGATACCCCTGGAGAAAGTGAACTGATGTTGGCCAGTGTAAAGCAGGACTGTAACACAGGCTTATTCACCAGCTGAACATCTGTCCTCCTGCATTCCTCACCAGGGCTGCATTCCTCAGGGCTCACTTATCAGCCTAAATATAGGCAGACTAAGCTGGTTGGTAGGACCTCAAAGTTCTGAAGTGCACTGCCCACTGCTGCCCACTAAGCTGTATCTGAGAGCCCTCTCATGCATTCATATTTGCCCACATCTGACAGCATAAATACACACAGGGTTTTCACACCGAATTCAACCACAGCCTCCATGGCCAGGCCTGGTTACTTAGTTACTCTGTTAGGATCACTCTCATAAGCAAAATTAATCGAATGACATTAGAACACAGGTTCTATTTTTATGACATGACTTTGACCTTCAAAAGCTATTGAATCATCAAGCTAAAGAAACACTGGTGATGGATATGTTGCTTTAGTGTTTGGGGTCACTGGAAAAACCCTCTTGTGTTTCATCTTTAAATTCTCTCTAGTTTCTTTCCTTCATGGTCGAAATATTAAACAGAATTTTCAAAAGAAACAGTGTGTCAGCTCTATTTACTTACCTTGCTCACTTGATTGGTTACTTTCTTGGCAAATTCTATATCTGGAGGATCTGCCAGAGGCGTGAATTGAGATTGCTGTTCAGCATGACCTTTTTTGTAGGCAACCTGATAAAATTTAAAAAAAAAAAACAAAACAGGGATGTTCATGAAATACAGATAATTATATTATTCATGTTGAATTTGTTGGTATTTTTTAAAGGGATCATGTTCTACTTTTTGTAGTCTTATATTTTAGTGTGCTGTGTTGCCACAGTCTGCCTTTCCGGGTGTTACACACTTGTTCTTAGTCTGCTGGGCATTTCCATTTCCCTTTATTTTTAGACCATAATTTGTAAAGTAACTTGTTTTAACCAGCTACCTCAGCTCTCAACCTCTTGTCTTCTATTCATACTGACTTAGCCAACCTCTAGTTTTGAATCAGTTCAATCACACAGTAATGCTGAGTGCTATAGAAGAAAAAATCACATAAATGTATGAAAGAAACAATAGTACTATAATATGTAGGGAGAAGAGAGAGACATAGCAAAACAGAGGACAGCACCTTTAAACTTTAGAGTAAGATCCACATGCTACCCAGTAGCATCTCCTACAATCAGCAACGTGTTTGGGGCTCTGTACCCAGGACCCCATGGCTTTATGGAACCCAATTGCTGCTTGGCCCTCATTGAAGACTGAACCACCCCCTACGTGTCTCTGGTCAGCTTTAGCTCCAGTGGCCAGTCTAAACCTCGCAACACTGCACTTAGTTCTCCAATCAAGACCATTTTGCTCCCAGCTTCCTCTTACACTTCCTAGCCTGGCCCTGACACTCCTAGCCTCTGCATCAGCTCTGAGAAGCAGCATCCGTCCAGGGACGTGGCATGGTTCAGGCTCTACACCAGCCCTTCCCACTGCGCATGGTGCCTTGCTCCATGGGTCATCCCATCTCTCTCTCTCCCAGCTTCAATCCTTCCTATTTCATGAAGTCTTTCCCTTCAACCTATAGAAGGCGTCTGCCATCTCAGAATACATACAGTGCCCATGGCTCCTCACCCCAACTCTCAGATTTTTTTCCATGAATCTTAAACACTGCTTTCAGCTATTCATAGATCTCGGACACCATCAGCCCTCAGTTTCCTTAGGGTATGCTGTTCCTTGCCTCTAGAGTACCCCAGCTCTCCTCTCCCCCTACTCTGAGAACCTCTGTGCCTTCCATATCTCAGGGCATCTTGGCTTTCCAGCCTCAGCCCTCTGTGACTCATGCAGTGCCCTTCTCTCAGGGTTTGTTCAGTGTGTCCCTTTTCTCTTTTATGGAGGTCACTGGGAAACACCATTACTAATGTTCACATGCTCATTCCTTCTTGTTCTATGAGCTCTGGGGTGGCAGGGGAAAATCCTCTTCTGTGGCCTTCAATGTGCCTGACTCACAGGAAGGGCTAGCCACTGATTGCTGAATGGATGGCTCACAGACTTATGCCCTGAGGGGAATCTGGAGGGCAGGGTTACTGTCCCAGCTCATCTACCACTCACCCGGGACACTGATGCAGATTATTTTTTTCTTCTACACAGCAGAATTCTTATCTATTAAAAAGGAGTTAGATAATTGCATACTTTAACCAATTCTAACTAGATCTTAACCTAATAATATCCATCTAGCACATATAGCAGAAGCTTCCATGAATATCAAGTCAAATAGAATATAAAAATAGTCTCAAAATGTAAATTCTATTGTTAAATTTCTTTTTAGTAAGTGAAGACTTTATTTTAGGCTAAAGGCAAGTGAAATTTTCCATGGTTGGCTAAGTCCTTAGGGAGAAGACAACACTTAAACAAGAGAAATGCTGATTAAGTATGACATCCTGTCAAGAAGTTCCAGAGAAGTCAGCTCCAGTCCTTATTTTTTAGGAACTTTGTTCACAATTCTGTCTAGTTAGATTCCCCCCGCCCTGCTCCAGGGGCTCTTGTTAAATTGCTCAGGTTGTGCTTAAATTTATCATTGTCCTGCTTCAGCCTCCCACAGTGCTGGGATTACAGGCATGCATCACAATGCCTTGTTCTGTCTATTTAAAACTGCAGTTTAGGTCAGCTTGTGGAATATGTCAGTGTCTGCAAAGTTCTTGCCTCTATTTAGTTTTTCTTGTTTTTATTTTTTATTTTTGTGCAGGGTGTCACTACAGCTGGAACTTGTAGTGTTCCTCCTGTTTTCTGCCTCCCCAGCACTGGGATTACAGGCATGTGCCACCATGCCCAAACTCCATTGCTGGCTCACTGCACCCCAGGGGCAGGGCCAGCATGGCATGTAGTGCCAGGGATTGAACGCTGGTCCCTGAACTTTGCCTAAGCAAGTGCTTAGTCTGCTGAGCTATGTTGCCAGCCCATTGCCTCTATTTGGATCACAAGGAAAACATGGTAAGTAGAGTTAAGAGGAAAGGAGAGAAGAAAGATGGGGAAGGAGTGAGAGAGACTTAAATCTATGCCCCTATCCCAAAATGCATGTGCCCACCAAGGCATGTTCTGTGAGCAGGGGCTTGTTCAGGGCATTGTGCCCAATAACTATAGAAACTCATGGTGCTGACAATAGTATTAATAGCCTTGTTGGTAAACTGATACTTAGTTCATGCTGGCCTGCAATCAAAATAAAAGCCATATCCTAACTGCCAAGCAGAATTGGGGAATACTTTACTTCATTTTTGCATATTCTCCTTTATTATATCCTTTAGTGTGGTAGCTTCAAAACATAGCCAGTTTCAGGTATTGAAACTCTGTCCACCAGATGGCTATGAGGGTAATCCTCCCCCTCTGTTTCATGGATAAAGGGACACATCAGGAGATTAAGTGTCTTTTTGGAAACATCACCTAGGCTTACAAGACATGGCATGTCCTGGATCCCCTTCAGCCTCTTCGTTGTTCCCTTCTCCTTTGCAGGCAGCTTTCCAGGTATCCTAAGGGTAGATATCTTCCAACACTCTGCCCTTGACCATACACTCTTCTGCCTCTATTTTGTGTCTTCAGCTACTGCTTTTAAATATGAAGTTCTTGTCCTGATATCACATCTGAGCAATAGTACTAAATTTCTAATTTCTTCATGGGATGCCTCCATCTATTCCTTCTACTATCTCAAGTCAGGTTCTTTCTCCATTACTGCATCTTTACCAGCAGAACCCTTATTCACTCAGACAATCTGTCTATGGCCATAGATCCACCATGACTATTTTCTCTCCTTTGTCTCCCATACACAATGTCATGACCACCCCCATTCATGCTTATTGTCTTCAGATTCTTTCTTTCCTTTTTCCCATCATCCCTCTGATCTACTTACAGAACTAAAGTAGATCTCTGCAACATGGTTTCTAGTTTTTCCTAGTTCTGATTCACCATGCTGTGCCAGGCAGAACGTCTCCAGCTTCTATGTTTAATCATATTCTTTCTTCTCTCCATAATCTTGTGGTCCTCCTATTGCTTACCTATCATGTCAAAGCTATTTTACCTGATTTTTAAGGTCCTGTTCCAAGCAGCCACATAAGTCCCCTCCAAAGAACGTACTGACATCCTTCACTTACATTGCCCCTCCATACTTCAGACTCACTTTTCTCCATCCTTGTTCCCAGCACACCCTCAGCCTGCAAGGCCTCAAACACTTTTCTTCTTTACCACTGCTCCTCCTCTGCTCACCACCTCTGCTAGCCTGAGGACTTATCTGCACTGCTTCTTACAGCTAGTTTTTAGACTGATGAGTTGTGTTTTGATTTTAATTTTTTCTTGTGTGATTTTGCCCGTTTTGCAAGCTTAATTATAGATTCTCAGGGGAAATCATGAAAACTTCTGATAACACTTTTCTAAGACATCAGGTGTCTATGCATAATAATTTCAACAAATAACTATTGATCATTTGATGAAGACCTCATAACAGTACTACAAATTTATGAGGTACAGAACCCAAAACCAATATTAAAGGACAAGCAAGAGGTACTCACATATTAAAATTGTACTGTGCACTAAATGACTTTAGAATTGTGCTGTGCTTTGTTTCCTAGCATGACCCATGGAAGGGTTAAAGTTTATCTGTGCTACATTCTAACATCATATGGAGAATGAGAGAGAAAACAAGTGCACTAAATTTATAGGTGATGTGAAATGAGAGGCAATAAAAATTTGACCTCAAACACTGGAGATACAATCAACAGAGTACACAGAGCTTCAGTTCAGAGCAAAATGAAAGCCTAAAATCCATTGGGAGTAAATTTCAGTAGGTTTTGATTATCTTGTTATTAACTCTGTACTGAGTATAAGTCAAAGAGCATGATGTTATAATGCAGTGCTCTCCTAAAGACTAGAGCAATAATCTCTGGATTTTCAATATGGCTTTCTGCAAATCCAGTGGTCAAGAAATAAGGTGTCTTCAAACAAAGCACTGTACAAGGGCTCTAAACGGGGCTGTCTGATACCAGTGCCTTTATTTCAATACTGAGGACTATCAAGCTTTTCAGTTTCTTCTGATATACAGTATTGTGCTCTAAGATGTTAAAATTCTGTCAATTGAATCTACAGATTTTTGCAAACCATGAATTATTCTCTAAATATCAGGTCCAAGAATGTTTTATGGGATCACTACACAAACACCTTCAACTAGTACACCAGCTAAGTCCACACACAGAAAGAAGAGGCACCACAGTTTAACCTTGATGGTTAATAGGAAAGCCAAACCCCTCAATGACACTGTTTACTTAATAAATTTGCAAAAATGGTTGTGATTCTGACAGGCATTTAGAAAACGCCACACCACTGTCACAGAATGACTTCAGCCAGAGCCAAGGGGAAAGAGCAATGTATGCACTGGAGGCAAGAACATTGGTCTTACAGGCCCAAGTCTAGCCTCTGCCATTATCTATGTGGCTTAGATACAGCTTCCTGACTGTAAGGAGGAAGGATTGAACTAAGTGATATCCCATAGAAAGTATAAATTATATCTCATACAAATGTAAATAAGATACTATATATTATGGCTCTGGATATACTCCTATGCAATAATGGCAAACAGAAGTTCAATAAGTATCTGTGGAAGAAGATGTACCCACATTTTCCTAACTCCATGCTCCCAAATGGTGCCCATTGTGCCTTACTTACATCACTGAGAGCTTTCTGGGCCTGAGCAACCCTCCTCAGTTCTGGGCTATCATTGTATGGGTAAAACAAACTTTTGTCGGCATCCCAGTCTTCAGTGTACAGTTTCTAAATAAGGAAAGAGTGAAAAGTTATGAGAAAATGAGCTGATGTTTAAAATCCTGTTCCAAGCAGCCACTAAGTCTCTTACAAAGAGCATACTAACATCATTCACTTACATTGTCCCTCCATACTTCAGACTCGCTTTTCCCCAAACATGAAATACATTGCTCTGGACTTATTCATCACAGTACAGGAATCAAAGGCAACATGAGAGCAAAAGTGAATGTGATGCACAGAGGACGCACCCTTTCCATCTAATCCAAGACATCCTCATCACTAGCTTGTCCTGTGTGCCCTATGTGTGTGTGGGGGGGGAGATGTGCGTGATTCTCTTTCATCTATCCCTTCACCTTTACCTGCCTCATGCATTTTTCTAAATGCCTGTCAAAATCCCAACCATCTTTGAAAATTTATTAAGTAAACAGTGAGAACACAGTGTAAGGAACCATGAAGCATTTCCAATACTTTTTGCCACAAAATAAACTTCTAAAAGTAAGTGATAGTCAGGGATATCCAAAGTGTAAGACAGAACCTATGGAAAAATCTATAACACTACTTTGTGGACATTTTAATTGCTTCTAAGGAGCTGAGCTGCTACGGTTCTCAAACAACTCTCTGTCCCTCAGCCCTCAGCTCAAGAACTGTTGTTGAGAGAAGCTCCAGCTGATTCCTTAGCAAGCTCATTTCTGTGGTTTCATATGTCTTAAAGATCCTCACAAAAAATATTGGAGATTGTCAGAAATTTATCAGGGATTGCTTTGAAGCATATGATTGGATAACACAGGAAGTGCGACATGGTAATACAGCAGAAGCACCTACCTTACTGAACATGGCTGTGTTCTTAATGGCCTGGACAAGTTCAGGGGCATCAGGGGGAAGCAGGTACTTATCCTTGGTGTCTTCCCAGTTCTGCTTGTATAAAACCTAGACAGGAGCAAAAGACCCATGGTAGACAGAAGAACTAGAGGACAGAGGAAGAACAATGCGAGAGGATGCCCAAGGACTGCCAGGAAAACGCTGACCATGTCAACATCCTAAGCTACTTGACCTGCACTAGTAGGCTTTTTCTTGAAATTCTATTTTTTTCTTTACTGATTCAGGATTCTGATTCTCTGTAGGTTCCTGAAGTTTACAACCAATTGCTGACTCAGCTTGGCAGCCAGACACGTTTCTTTTAAGTTGCAGAGCATGTGAAAATGGCTTCTAGTTAGTTGTCTGCATTTGAAACGTGGAAATTTCTTATGAAAATTTAGTTCCTCAGATCATTAAAAGATAAGGAGACTCCAGGGAAAGTGGGATGGCGTTCGGGGCAGCAACCGTCCAGAGCCAGGTTGCAGCTGACCGGCCAGGTGAGTTATGTAAGCATTAATCCACTTCTCCCTTCTGCGAGCTGCTTCAGCCAACTGCGGAGCCTCCCTAACGACTGTGGACACTCAGCCCTGCCCACTGGTGGCAACTTAGGGTCTGTCCATTTCTCCTTTAAGACTCAGCGCAGGAAACACCGCGGGACATGGACTGACCAGCCACCCGGCACCATCTCACCTTACTGACTTGCTGCGACACTTTCTTTGCATGTTCAATATCTTTAGCTTTTTCATCCACATGACAGATAGTTTTGGCAACATCGCCATCCATTCGATACTTAACCTGCAGAAATAATGCAAAATTAGAGTTCTTGACAAGCATAGATACGTGATTGTGTTAGAGAACATAACAATGAAGAGTGTGAACGTGCTGACCCTAAGTCTGCATTTTAGCTGGGAATCTGTGATCTTCAAAGAGACAGAGAACACACGTATCCACCGCTGTCTGCTTTCCTGGCCAATTGTCTGGCCTGAGGCTTCTCAGCCTCACCATGCTTCGGTAAGGAGGACCGTGAGTTAAAGTTTCCATATCATAGTCTCCTCTTAAGCTAACTGCTAACCCAAGCCTGCTTAGGCAGAGTGCAGTAGCCGGGGTTCGATCCCTGGTGTGTCGTGTGTGCCATGCCAGCCCTGGCCACAGGGCACACTGAGTCTGGGCACGGTGGCACACACCTGTAATCCCAGTGCTTGGGAGGCTGAAAACAGGAGGATCACTATGAGTCTAATCTGTGTAGTGAGAGCCTGTAGACCTAAATTCATAAAAAAAATAGAAAATAGAAGAAAAGAGATCTCTGAGTTCATATTTATAGCAATATAATCTATAGTCTCTTTTCTTCCCCCCTTATTCATGCTACATACACTTAGAGCCCCAAGTCTCCAAGGCTAGGTATTTTTTTTTTCAGTACCAGGGATTGAATTCAGGACCTTATGCTTGCCGGGCAGGTACTTAGGCCCTGAGCTATCCCCCTGGAAAGTCTTTTTTTTTTTTCTTGTGGTATCAGGGATTGAATTGAGGACCTTATACTTGCCAGGTAAGTGCTTATTCTACTGAGCTATCTCCTCGGCCCTAGGTATATTTTTGAAATGTCTCTCTGCTTTATTTTAGTCCTAAAACCCACCTCACTGAGTTGATCTTGTACTTTCTTGATTCTACGAAGTTCTGGAGTATCGGTTGTGCTGGCATATGACTGTCCTTTTGCTTTCTCATAGTTCTCCTTGTATTTATTCTAAAAAGCATATCAGATATTAGCTTCAAACCCAGTAAGACAACGGCAGGAATTTCAAGCAGCAAACTCATCCCAATATGATTTATGTCAATATGATTTTTTAAAAATCCCCCAAATTATACCAGTTTCATTTTGTCCCAGACACTCTCAGCAAAAACTAAAATAGATCTGCTAATTACTCTTCCTAAATATGATTGGATCCTGGAGATAGTGGAATTTTTTTTTATAGATTATTATCTTACAAATATCCTGAAACGATTGTCTCTTTTATGTTTCCATGCTCATAAAAAACCTAAATTCCAACTATTTCAGAAAATACAGGAAAGAGTGAAATCTGAAAAGATTTGATTAGTAATAAAATGCAAAAATATTCAATTCAGAAATTATAGCTAAACCTCAGTGTTCTGAATAGCTGAAATGCTAGCTGAATTAATGGAAAGCCTAAATTACAGCCTGTTTTGTAAAGGAATGCAATTTTATTATTTCTCCTAGCTATAAAATGAATTTTGTTTAGTAATAATATACATAATTATCACCATTAAGACTTCAAAGAATACTCTTGAGTAGAATGATCAACAATCTAAATTATATTATTGGTTTAGTTACTAACTGCTTTAAAAATATAATAGAATTTTACCAACATTCTGTTCAGAAAATCAGAAATTCTAGGTTCATAATGTCTGAATTAACAAACGTTTATGGCACTATTAACAAGATACTTTTCTATCATTGCTGAATATCATAGTGATTTTTTAAAAGGCGAGAAAGTCTTGTTTTTTTTTTTTTTTAAATAAAAACCTGTGTTAGCTCAACAATAGTCTCCAGTAGTTAACAGTTATTAACCAATGTTAATGAACTCAATGTCATTGGCCGGCCTCCACAGCAGGATGCTTTTAACACGCACTTTGGTCTCACACACTCCAATGACCCGTGAGCTTAATTTCATTTGTGAAGCCCTCAAAGAATTGCAATCAAGTTGCTTAGTGAGATCTCAGTCCATCATTTACAAACAATCAACAAATTAGATCAAATTAGATCAATTGAAATGGGTCCAAATCCACTGCCAGTCAGTGAAAGTTGTGGGACCCACTCAGGAATAAAAGGACGGGAGACCTTAAGTACAGCGCTTCCCCGCCTGCACTACACATGAGAATCCTGGCAGCTTTTACAAACCCTTCTGCACAGGCATGAGCCTTGAACTAATTAATCTAGAAAGGCCTGAGTGTATGTGGGGTTAAAGCTCCTCAGGATTCCACTGTGTAGCCAGGGCCTTGCAACCACAGGGCTGTAGAGTATACGACTGTTCTGAGTGTCAGTTCACATCAGTTCTTAGTCTCATCTTGATTTTCTAAACTACAAATTTTTGTTTTCACTATGCATGTCTTGGAGACCTTTTTATGTTCTTGTAGCTGTTCTATTTAAGAAGCTATTCCACTCAGGCATAGCTTAAATATGTGTTTTTTAGCTTCCATGAACTGATCTCAGTTAAATTTATATTTATTATTTCTCTATTCTAGATTCACTGATCATGATTAAGCATCAATAAATGTTTTATAATTGGCCTTATGCTTATTTTGCAGAAATAATTTCAGTGAGGATGCTTGCCCTGATGTGGCTACGTACAAGTGGACTACATGCATACATCAAAAGTCACAAGATAAGAGCCTATGTTTCTGCAAGATGAGTTTTTGTTTTATTCAGGTCATGAAACAAAAACCCAATGAGCACCCAGGAGAGCTTATTAAGATCTGTAACTTCTCAATAAGAAATCCACTTTAATAAGGGTTCGGAACTTACTGGGCTAAACAGACTCTGCATTTTCTGGCTGTGTTCAATGTAGGGGGTCATGAACTTGGAAGAGTCCACCTTCTTGCGGATGACCTTCTTCCTCTCCGTTGTCGGCTTTGCTGGTTCTGGCTGTGCCAGTGCTAATGTGGAAGTTTCTGATTCGTCATAGCCGGGTATTGTCCTTGTAGTTGTAGTTTCAATGATTTTTGTTATTGTCTGAAAATTGACATACATTTCAACATTGTTACCAAAATATAGGCACTGGCACAAAAGTATTGGTGCATACTATTCTAACTCCAAGTCAGATTAACATTCCTGGTGTTGCTTCTGAATACCTAAAACAAGGCAAAGCAGGAAAGCACACACTCTGTTCACGTGAAGGCACTTAATGTTACATAACTGAGAATGCTGATTGCAACACTGCCTTAAAGTTGTGTTTGGAGAAAGACACTCAAATACTTTAAGGAAGTCTATAGAGTCAGAAGTGAAATATTCTTAAACGTGTGAAAATCTTGAGTTGTCCCTATAAAATAAAAAGCAAAAGGTAAGTCAAATAAATAAATTTAAACTCTTGACTTTAATATTAACTTTTAATTGAATAAGAAGAAAATTGGTTGGATTCTTGTAAGCATTGTTCTCTATACTATAAGACAAAGAATAATAAACTTAAAAATGGATCAGCTTTATTAATATTATGTGATTATCCTTCCTTGGCTTAGAAAGTTAATGAGTATGAATTGGAATGACATTTACACTTAGAAATGCTCAGCTGGAAAAGAATAATGATGACACTATACTTTGGAAATTATTTTCACAACAGACCTGCTATGTAGAAGTGAAAAATTGGTGTTTCTTACAGCAGGCTGTCATGAAAAACAAAAAGAAAACTGGTACTCAAAGACTGAATGAAGTCCAAGATTTAAAATAGTGTCACAAGATAAGCATCCAAGTCATCAATCCATCTCATAATATTCTGTCACAGAAAATATCAGTTGTACAATTTTAGTGCATGTGTTGCTGAAGCGAGCACTCATCTGTACCAAAGGAAGAATACTGGCATCAACTGGAAAAGAGAAACATAACAAAGAAGTTGTACATGTATGAAAATTGTCCTATCATTGTCACCTGGATGCTTTCCATACATCATTGCTAGAGCATGGGTGACCACCAATTTATAACTCTTATTGATTCTGGGTTTCTTGCAATCACAGGCTCTCTGTGTAGGCTCAGGGTTAATTATGCAGGTTACTGCTTCTGATATGCAATGGTGAACAGCTCCATGCAGAAAATGGAGTAGCATAAGAAAGGCATCTCATTGTGTGGGAATAAAGAATGTGAATTTAAGATATTTATGGGAACAGCTTCCTCAAAGTTCATAAATGCCAAAATCTGAGTTGCCTTTCACTGATCAGAGACAAGGTCCCTGTTGGCAGAGGCAGTACACGACAGATTACAACTCTATATACTGCAATTGCTGGTCTCCATGTAATCCATGCCAGTCACCAAGGCCATTCCTCTTGTTACAGTTACACACACACACACACACACACACACACACACACACACACACACACACACCATCACATGAGCAGTGGGGGAAATTATCCCTGGCTGCTTAGACGAAGTAAATAGCAAAAGCAGTGAAATAATCTGTCAAACAGGTAGCATTCACTCATTTAGTACAAGAATCTGGGCACAAGCAGCTGGTTGACACTCCTCCATCAGATGCTCCTTCACTATCTTTGTGATCCTAGGATCTGACAGAGGAGAAGGTTCCTCCTACTCTAATGAGAACACAGTTCATGCATGTATGGAACAGACCTTACCTCTCCTGGTACCTCTTCATACACTGTCTCCTCTGTGTAGTACTGTAAATAGAACACACAGGAATCCCCATGAGAACTGAAACAGAACATGTTTTCCCTCTGCCACAGCTGAACCCTTAGGAGCTTTCACAGCTCAGTTGGTTTGCAGGATCTGTGGGAAGCAGGTGAGGGGGCCTTCCCTATTTGGAGACGCAGGTGCCCTTGTAAAGTTTAGGAAAGCTAGAGTGAATGCCATCAGACTGGACAAAAAGTTTCAGTGTGATGTACCATGTAGCTGAGGCTGGTTTCTCTGTGGGGGAAGCTATTTCCCTGGGACACATCAGATATTTTTTTTACGGTACCCATGATAGAATTTCCCTAGGAAAGAATACAGTAGCAATATCTTGAGTGTGTGGTGTGGGCAAAAAGCAACTATGATAAAACTCCCTCTTCACTAACAATAAAACGAAACAGAATGTGCAGTGTGAATAACTTTTACTGGATTTTATTATGGATGTAGTAAGATCTGAAATCCTATCTATGCCTCAGTTATCCCTATATCCTTCTGGTTAGTAAGCAGTAAGTTTTTCCTGGAGTGACAGATGACTCCTTTTCAGTAGTACAGTGGTCTCAAGAAGGCTGCTAACACAACTTGTCAGGGGGAGAGAGGACACTGTGTCTCCTCAACACAAGCTGGGGGCAACACAGGCTGCAAGTTTGCTCCTGATGACCGTGAGGTGCAGGGGCCTGCAGGCTGGATCTGAAACCAAATCTACTTTTGTTCTAATTCTGACATCACTAGCAATAAATAGATCCAGATAGAAACTGGCTGACATTTTGTTTGAGATGTGTAAGAAGAGTGGAATCCTGCCCTGGCCTCAGCCTGCCCTGCCAGGCAGACACAAGGGAAGGCCTGGTCAGGCCAAGGCACACAGCAAAAGGGATAAAAGATGACATAGTTAGCTCATTTTCTCAGTCAAGAAGATTCATCATATTTGATGCTTTATTACTCTTATATGTGACACCAAAGCATATGGGGGAGATGAATTCCAAAATGTCCATCAGTGGTTCTGCTGGCTCCTCAACTCCCATCAAAATATTCAGCCGCTGTCAGTGGGTCACTAGCTCTATTCCACCTAGCATAAACTTTACAAAACTTACCCACTGTCCCTCAGACTTGGGTCTTCTTTATTGTTGTGCTATTTTTAAAGTTTTAAATGCATGTGTTTTTTTCCACATATGCATATATTATCAGGAACCACAAAGACAAGGCAGAGGACTGCTCTTTCACGCTTGTGACTTCAGAACAAGAGAAATGCCACCGGGACCCTTAACAACACCGTCTGATGCTCATACCACTCGAAGCCACTCCAGTGGCCACACAAAACATGAGTGAGTTGAAAACAAATGGGAAAGTAAAACGAATGATTCCAAGTGTTTGGGCTCTCCTTAGCTTCTGAGGATAATAGAAGCTTTTCCGAAGCCAGCCAATTTTACCTTTGTTGGGCTCTCATGGTTGGCAAATACATCTTAGAAATAAGCTTACCCCAAAAACAAATAACAGGAAACATTATCCAAATGGTTGGCATTAAGTTGTATGCAAAATCTCACTTATTTATTTTTTTTAGATCTGTGCTGCTAATTAGACAGTACATTTTTGCCTCTTTCTTTCCAAATTTAAACTTAAATAGACAGTGACAGCAAAATTTCATTTCAGATGTCCAGTATCCCTAGGAGATATATTTTTAAAGCTAGTCCCTGTTTTTTGAACTCTTTCCTGACCAATTTTCTCAAATCTGCCACCCTTCCATTCTCATGATCTTTTTTGAGACCAAAGAGACTTCAGCCCAATGTTTTCTGACAAGCAGTCTATTTGGTTAGCACCTGCTGGTCAGACCCAGAAGCAGTAATGGGGACAAAACAGTAAGGATGGGTTACCTAAAAATAGTCCCTTCCATTTTTATGACTAGTTAAATCAATCAAGTCTAGCACTAAGGACTATTTCCAGTGATAAATGAATACAAGTATATTAAGAAAGACAAGGAATATTTAAGTTGAAGGCTAAAAAAAATGTTCCTCATATTATTATCATAAAAGATAATTTAATTTGTAATCATCTTAGTGTTATATAGTGATGGCTCTCACTCTTAGGGATACACACTAGCAAAAATATTGACTATGGAGAAGGCAATTACTGTGTGTAACACAGAGAGGCTACAAGATACACAGTATGAGATCCCACTTTTTTTGTTGTTTTATTTTTTTACATATGGTCACCAATAATAAAGGTGATTTTAGCCAGGTGTGGTAGTGCACCCCTGGAATCCTAGCACTTGGGAGACTGAGGCAGGAGGAACCTTGCAAATTCAAGACCAGCCTGTGCTATGAACTGAGCTCAAGGTCAACCTGAACTGTATAGTAAGACTCTGTCTCAAAAAAAAAGATGGTTTTATTTATAGAACAATTTTTTTTTTTTTTTTTTTGCATCCAATAGAGACTGGTTACCTAAAATAATTTTCCAAAGACAAATTTTGGAATTTTCCTCTGGAATTCGGTTTTGAGTAACTCTTATAATTAATTTCAGTCTTATTAAAAAGCACATATTTTCAAAACTGCCTTCAAGTTCTATAGGCCTTTGGAGATTTTCATATGTTTACATTATCATCATTAATTGGAAATTAGTAAGCGCTTTCAGATTCATGGGAGTGGCTCTATATGGCTAATTTTGTGTCTAGAATGTGGAGGTAAGAGTTGATGAGCAAAAACCATAATGTGGCAAAACAAGATTATATAAAATATAAAATAAGCAACTAATAGCTATGCAAAATGCATCAGATGTCTACCAATAATGTGGAGGAAATGCTTCAGGAAACCTACTATGGTCTTTACTCATTAAATATTGAAAAGCAAAAACTAGTCTTGCTTCCTTGGGTAAATTTGATGACGTTGTGGGAAAGTGGTTCCAAGTGTGACTTGTGACCTTCACAAGTTCATGTACATGTTTTTTTGTGCTCATGGGCATGTATGCACATGCATAAAGCTTCCTACGTTTTTGATTACTCTGAATATGGAGCCTACCCGCCCTATATTCACAAGTAGGAGTAGCTGGCCTTCCCCTATTGTTGCAGACACTGAGAAAGAGAATTCAGTTTTCAGAACTTTGTCTCCCCCCTCTCACTTTGATCATTAATGTTGGGAGGTAGGCAATAGGGCAGTTTTAGAAGAAAAAGTAAAAGCTGCCTATCCTTCACACTTTGATGCTTTTTTTATTTTTGAGTCTAAAGAAACACAAAAAATGTGAAACATTGGTATTTCCTTTCAATTCTAAACCCCACGTAATTATAGTGAAAGGGAATGCAAAATACTCCTTTCTTAAGATTTAATGATAACTCTTTGTAAAGTTATAATAGACAACGTGTGTTTTTTTTTGTTTTTTTTTTTTTTAGTGATTGAGTCACCTACACAGATCTGATTGTCACTACATAAAATTCTTTACTGTGAGAGATTTTCTTTTTTTTAAACTCTTACCTCCACCACCTCCTCATACTCCTCGTCATCTGCCATCGTCCCCGAGCAGTGGTGGCACCTACTACATATTCCGGACAAATGAAAACACATTAGAATCTGTCCTCAGGGTACAAATGATTGTATACTAAAACAGAATTTAAAACCACTCTGGTCTGCATAATCACATATTTCTGTCCACTTAGACAAATGTCTAAAATAGCAACTTAAATAGCAGAAGACTTCAGTCTTTCTCCTGATTTCCTCAGGAACACATTGAGTATTGCTACTTCCACAAGATCAGTTTAGCTAAAATTATAAAAGGAAATTGAGGTGAGGCAGTGAGAGACTTCTGACTCATGAAACAGACAACTTTAATTTCCAAACACTTGGAAAGAAGCATTTTCAAAGCACAAGTCTTTTAGTGAAAGACTCTTCTCTCCTGTCACCACATTCTGAGGACGCTTGTGTGGTTTCACGTGCAGCACTAGTGCGCCAGCATGGCTCACATTTCACATCAGACAATATTTTAAAAAACATTAATAAATTTTAAAAGCAAAAACAGAAACCTCAAGGCAATGGGGTTATTCTCTTTCAGAAAACCATTGGTTTATATGGATATGTTTCTGTCCTTTTCTGTAGCTCTTGTTTTCAACCCTGAAAAACAGCAAAATTTTAAAGTATTGGTTGAAGTATTTATAAGATTGTAGGTCTTCGGCCTAAGCTTCTAATTCAGGAACTAAAGAAAAGATCTCTCCAGCCCTTTGCAGTTGGACGCCAGGAGTAGGACGCCCCACATAGGATGACAGCTTGGAGCAGCTGCCCCTCTGCTGAGAGATGCTTGCCTTGTAAACCAATACCCCACCCTGGCTGGTTTTGTTAAGCTAGCGAAACTGCCACTCCTCTGAGGCAAATGAAGCCCAGTAGACCAGGATAAATATAGGAACATAGAACATAGATCCCTTTTCATACTAATATATTTAAGAGAAAACTTGAAGTCTAAAAGTGAAAAAAAGTATATATTTTTTATACTAGGGATCAAACTCAGGACCTTGCGCTTGCCAGGCACTTACATATACTGCTGAGCTATCTCCCCGGCAAGAAAAATAAATCTTGTTATACAAAGAAAGCTAATTTGATAAAGGTATAGACTGGTTAGGGTAGGACCTGACCCCAATCAGAAACTCTACATGTCAGTTATTAATAGGACCTTTGCAGGGCACTGGGGTTAGAGACTGCTACCACATTACGATCATTATTTTCCCAGTTAGGACCCCAAGTTTTGAAAATTACCTCAAGAAGTTGTGGAACCTCTACTGAGAGAATGCTATGAAAAAAGACATGAACTGGCCTTACCTTCAAGTTATCAAATAAATCTCCTCAGCAGCAAATCCTCTCCCAACTCTCCCCTCCTGAGAACCCCAGGCAAAAGCCAGCGTGGTGCCTGCACTCAGAATTATCATGTGGCCAGAGCAGCCAATCAGACTTGGAGTTGCTCAAATTTCAGAAGCTAAATATACTGAGTGATCTTCTGAAAACCACCTGTTCATCAATTCCACTGAAGGATAAAGGGTAACAAATTGCTTGCTTAGAACAAGTCAATGTAGTGGAATTTTACCTAATTCTCAGTTTCTCAGGACCATATTTAGATTTCACTTTTCATTTACTATGGTCTCCCTCGATATCTTCTCTTCTCACTTGGGAAGGAATTTAGAGAAAATAAGCAAGGCTGGGGGACCTTTGACTCTGACCTGGCTGCTGTCCTCATTCCATTTGCCCATTCTTTGTGGAGGTGAACGGACTCAACATGGTCACGCGCACGAGGTGAGCTGCTAACAGCTTACAGTTGTTGATGATGTAAGGAACAGAATATTCCAGAGAACATCAAGTTGTCAAATGCAATTTTAAAAGATGTCATGAATGAAATGCAGGTAAAATTACCTATGGGAATGCTAGATGAGGGATAGCTCCTGGGTATCACTAGGAGACCAGGCCCTTCCTTTTCTGTTACTGACCCAAGGAGTGAGCTCCTCATGCTCATTACCTGCTCCCTCCCCAGATCTCCTCAGCTGTCAGGAAGACACGCCACCCCCATGTAACTGAGCTCTGACTTCCCACTACCTTATGGCTCCTGTCTCCTAGAAGCAAAGTGTCTTCCTTGCTAACCAGCAATGCAGACATGGGAAATCAGTAAGTTACCACCGGGAAACTCTTCGTGAGAATCCAACCACACCGGCGTCCTCACTTCACACTTTGAGGCTGCTAAACTATGAAAAGTGAATTTCTGGTATTTCTGTCACTCAGTTTAGAGTTTTTCTATCATAATAGACTAAAACACTCTTTATACATCACTTGAAAATATTACAGCTGCCAAAGAAGAAAACACTATGGCAGTAAAAATCAGCAGAACCCCAAACGCCACTTTTACTGATGTTTGACAAGTGAGAAAGCCAGAATTGAGCCCAGGAAAAAATGTCTTGGCTCTAGACCTCTTAGGATCCCCAGCACCGTATGCTGTGCCAGCCCTACACCAAGCTGGCCACCGAAATCAAGGCATGGTGGCACGTGCCTGTAATCCAAGCATCGAGGAGCCTGAGACAGGAGGATCACTATGAGTCCGAGCTGTGTAGCAAGATTCTGTGCCAAAATCAGTAAGTAAAAGTTTTTTTTAAGGATCAAACCCTTCCAAGAAAAAGCCCCAAGGCTCCAGCTAAACTGGATAGCTGAAAGTCACCCTAGAAATTTGCAAGGCACGTGAGAAGTGAGTCACAGGAAGGCTTATCGTGTCTCATCAGTTACACAGGGGCAGGGGCGTCAGTAAGCAGCTTGCATTTTCTATGTGATCACCCTGAATTAAAGTAAGGTCACTTCCTCAGTACGCTCTGCAGATGCCGTTCTGGAATTAGGCCCTCTAAGGAGAAAAGAATGGTTCTACCTTCAGAAATAAACAGGGCTAAACTGACACCCTGATTTACTTTAGAATATATATTAAACACTCAACAGATGTTAGCTACTATTATTCTATTGCTAATTTTTGTATTTTACAGTACGTTTTCCCTCTTTGTATTGGGTAGAAGATCAAGATATATCATATCATATCATATCATGTCATATCATGTCATATCATAATGCTTCTGAAATCAGACAGCAATTGGCCTACGATTTTATGAATCACTAGGGGCTTTAATACAAAACACAGCAGGGTACAGTGAGGTGCCAACAGTAAAACCTTGGTGGAACCTTTATGTGGCTTTTTTTTTTGTTGTTTTGTCTTTTTTTTTTTTTTTTTTTTTTTTTTTTTTTTTTTTTTTTTTTTTTTTTTTTTTGAGACAGGGTCTCACTATGCAGTTCAGGCTGGCCTTAAGCTCACTTTGTAGCTAAGGCTGATCTCGAACTCACAAGAATCCTCCTGCCTCAGCCTCCTGAGTGCTGGGATTACAGGCTTACACCACCACTCCCGGCCCCTGGTGGAACCTTTATCCTGAAAGGATTCAGGACATTTATCTGTCATGGTCTTGGACTTTGGTGAAGAGCAAGGTGTCAGAACTGGTGAATGAAGATGAGACACACTGAAGAGACTCTGCACTGTCCAGAAAGGGAGGGCTCACACACGGTGTTCAGAGCACGGGAGAGTGCTTTCCCAGGAGGAATGGCAAGGTGTATTTTACCGTAATGCACTTTAATTTTTTGGGGGGGGAGGGAGGGTCTAAAGGGTGTTCAGGGTCTCACTACTAGATAAGACTTGTAGTGATCTGCTTGAATACAGCCTCCCAAGAGCTGGGGTTACAGGCAGGCACCACCATGCCCAGTCTCGATTGCCAGCTCAGCATGCCCTGGGGTCGGGGCCAGCTCGGCAAGTGATCAAAGCCCCTGCCCCTGCACCTGCTTGCAGCGCTGAGCTATTTGCCGGCTCTCGTTTTAAAATTTTAAACATTCGTCGTATTTTCTAACTATGCCTTTTATGTACATCATTTAAGGACTGAACAGCTTTTCAAGCTTCTCATTCAATCTGTATTCATGTCCCCTCTTTCTCCTTTTTCTTTCTCTGAACTCATCACTTAAACTCCTCTGGCTAATCTTGTTAACTATCCCTTCACATGTTTGACACAACCTCTGTTCCTTCCTGATTTTTTTTTTTTTTTTGTCTTTTTGAGACAGGGTCTCGCTATGCAGTTCAGGCTGGCCTTAAGCTCACTTTGTAGCTCAGGCTGGTCTCGAACTCACAACAATCCTCCTGCCTCAGCCTCCCAAGTGCTGGGATTACAGGCATGCGCCACCACGCCCGGCTTCCTTCCTGATTTTTCAGGCTTAAGCATCCTGTGTTCTGCCTGGGAAGAAGAGGCTTCAGCTGTCTTCCTATGAACCCCCGTCTCCCAGACACAAGCCCAGCCTTGCCACTTCTCCTACCCCAGTACTTCAAATGTCAATTTCTTTTATTCTGCAAACTATCTGCTTTGAATCTGTATCCCTACATTTATTTTTAAACTTCCTAAATATACTGTACTATGGACACATTAATCTTTTGTTTCTCTTCTGTGTGCTGTGAATATTTTCTCCAAATTGTTTGATATTTTTTTTCATTTATTTTTATTTTATTAAAATACAAATGTCAATCAGACAGTTTCAAGACACCTTAACCATACACATTCGATGAATTAACACATTGCAAACTGTTTTCATAACGTTTTGGTATTGTACAAGGTGCATACATGATATTATATTTACAGGTATTATTTTAGCAGATATCTCTTATCAGTGAATTAAGAGTGTAGTTGCTTACTTATCTTATTTTTTTATACCTGAATTATATCAAAAATTCAATAATTATTTACCTAGTGGATGACCCTAGTACTAAAAGCCGACATAATATTCTGTCCAACCACCATTAGTGCAGATCTTGCCTCTCATAGAATTATGTAGAAGCACAGCGTTATCTATCCCAACTGTACTGTCTATACACACACATCATTGTTTGATATTTTTGACCACACACTTTTAATTTGTAGTCATATCTGTCCATCTGTTTTCCAATTTCAATATAATTTATTGGATAAATTGACTTTGAAATGCTACTTCTAGTGCACATTGAATTAAAATACATACTTGTCCCTATAGTCTGTTTTCCCTTGTCTTGTTTTTTCCATTTTTGAAGTACTTTTTGTCTCTGATTTTATTTGGTCTGGCTTTTGTTGTGAAATGTAAGACACAGGAAAGTACAGTAAACTTATCGTGCAGCTTAGCAAACATTGGTTAAGTGAGGACATGCATATCCGCCATTCGAGTCTCGCAACATCATCTGTCTCCTGACGCAGACACTAATAATGTCCTTGCTTCTATTTCAGCCATATATGTGTGCATTTCTAATTAGTGTAGCTTAATTATGTCTGCTTTACAATGTTCTCAATTTTTAGAACGTATGTGTAGCATGTACTGATCACACTCTCCGCAGGGGACTGGTGTACACACATCACGCATCTTAATTCTTTGTTCTTCTCCTTCCCCCTTCCTCTGTCTCAATTCCCTTCTCACTCGCAAAACATCTGTCTCATAGCTTCCTATTATTAATCATTTATTTTGCTTTTTGTTTGTATTTTCATATAATGGAATTGTGATACACTTATTTTCCACTTAGCATCATGTTTCTTGATTTTTATTGTTGTATATAACATTCACAGTGAGTAAATACTTCTATTTCTCCATTTTGGTGTTGGAACAAAAGTGAGAATTCCTAACATTTGGTCAGTGAAAAATGAGGATTAAACGAATGTTCTTGTATACATATACTGGTACAACAGGGAGGAAAAATTTCTTTTTACCCTGTTGAGTTCTTGAGAGTTGAAATGACAACAAATTAATGAGAGAAACCAGAGAGTATTTTATGTTACTATCTTTACTTGTATATGAAAGCCTTCATATGTAAGGAAAGAGTAAGACCAAGTTTATGGTAAACTGAGGAAGATTGGGGTTATTTCGGTTGGCTTTGTGCAGAGCCCTCTCAGTGCTGATTCTCCCTTCTCTGGGTTAAGGGAAATGTTCTCACACTGGGTGTGGTGGCGCATGCCTATAATCCCAGAGCTTGGGAGGCTGAAAACAGGAAGATCACTATGGAGCCTGATTTACATAGTGAGACCCTGTAGATACTGTCTTAAATACAAGTTTTAAAAAAGGAAAGAAAAATGTTCTCTTCTGGTACAGGGAGGAATTTTCTCATGAAGAATTTATGTTCTGCTTCTAGAAGAAAAGAGTCGGAGTCCTTTCTGCTCTTTTTTTTTCTCAGTTCCCTTCTCTTCAAAAGAATCAGTAAGCCAAAGTTGTTCTGATGCCCTTATGGTCATCCTCCACTCACCAAGGCATACAAGGAGAAGTGGAAAGTATAGGTTATAGAGTTCATTTATCCTTAACTTTACTAAATAATGCCACCTGCTTTTCAAACAATTGGTATCAGCTTACCTTTCCATCAGTCATACTTGATCCTAACATGCCTACCATTAAGTTTTCCAAAATTCAGCCCTCTGATGGGTGTGCACTAGTAAATCTGGTGGTTTGTCTTGCATTTCTATGACACTTAATGAGGTTGACCTCTTCACACCTTTATTTTTTTTATTTATTTATTTTTTTCATTTTGGCAGTGCTTAAGGTCAAACTCAAGACCTCACACATGCTAAGCAAGGGCTTCACCACCGAGCTGTCCCCATAGCCCACACTCGTCTTATTAGCCATTTTGGTGTTTTATTGTTTGAAAAGAACTTCAGTTTCTGGCCTGTTTTTCTATTGCATTGTTGTCTTTTGTTCATTGATCTATAAGTTTTTATTACGCTGTTGACCCTTCGCTCATACATGTTGTAAATATCTTCGTCCTCTTCCTGACTTTTCATTGTTTTCATACAGGCATTTCAGTTCTGAGTTTTCATGTAGACAGCAGCATCTCTCTTCTCTTTTATGACTTGTGCTTTCAATAAAAATGCTTTGTTTCCCAAAATCATGCAGATACTTTCTGGTATGCTCTTCTAAAAGCTTTTGTTTTATCTTTCACATTTAAGTCTTTACCCTACCTAGAAGTTATATTCTGTGTGACATGAAGGAGGTATTTAATTTTATTGTTTAACATGGCTAGCCAGTGATCCAGGCGTGAGACTGGGCATGGTGGTCAGTCACAGTCCTTCAGAGGCTGAAAACAGGAGAATCACTATGAGTCTGATCCATGTAATGAGACGCTGGAGACCCCTGTACTAAATACAAAGGAAGAAAGAAACGAACAAACAATGACACAGGCATTCTCTATGGAGAGTTTCTTTGTTTTTCTACTCATATGTATGAATTCTTTCCAGGTTACCAATCCTATCCGTAAGAAAGTGGATCCTTGCATCAGTATCACCCTGTTTCATTTTGTAGCTTTATAACATGTCTTGATTTCCTAAAGAGGAAGTCCTCCAACCTATTCTTTATTTTCAAGAGACTTGTAGCTATTCTTATTTTGGATGTGGTCTATATTAATTTTAGAGAACATAAAGTAGAAGTTACATAATGGAGAAACCTGACTACACTGGTAAGGAATAGAAAATGTGTTCTGACATTGTCACATTGCTATTGTCATACAAAATACAGAGCTTTAAGCCAGTTGGACATTAGTGAAGTAGAAACACATCGAAAATACATCTTCAGTTAATAATTAAGTGCATTCAATTGTGAAACATGCAAATTCAGATCCACTGCAAATTCATATGAACATTGAACAGAGCTTTCTCAAATGATCAGACTTCTTAGATGTTATCTGCTTTTCAAAATCCATGTGAAACACAGTAAATTTCACTTTAATGTTGCCCACTCTTCCTTCTAAATATTCCTGCCTCCTCCCACAAATGTTCCTTAAAATCAGACCCCATGACAAATACATACATATAGGAAGGAGAGGCTTAAAAATATTGTTACCCTTTTACCTGTTGCTAGTTTCCCTATCTCCCACTCTTGATTTCCTGTGGATGTGGACAGGAGTTTCTCATCTAAGTGAGCTCTTTCATGAAATTTTATTGCCCAGGGAACCCTCATTGTGAGGTTACAAGACCCTCAATCTCTGCACAGAAATCAGAACACTCGAGGGTTTTCTGGGTCTTGCTTCTGTTCTTCCCCCTTGCATAGACAAATCACAATGGCTCTTCCAACCCTCTCCAAGGTATTCAACAGTAACAGAATGAATGATGGACCCCTGCCACAATGTACCACTCATCTCCCACCAGATTTTGCTAATGATGACTCTCAAAAACTGCCAGTGTAGGGGCCAGAGAAATAGCCCAGTGGAATAAGTGCTTGCCTGGCAAGTGCAAGGTCCTGAGTTTGATCCCTGGTACCACCAAAAAAAAAAGTGCCACTCTTAATCAGTCAACTTCCAAGTAGTTTCTAGTGCGAAATATAAAATACCAAATCCCATCCTCTTCCATGACTCATGAACTAATTGCATAATGGATAACTGCAGCTTTGGCCCCTCACACTCAAGTGATGTGTCCGTGTGCATACGCAAATCTGTATGTGTACATTTTTTTTTCTAGAAAAATGATATTCCAGTTATTCATTTGAATTATATAAGTCCTTAGATTTTTTAAAATAAGTCCTACATTTAAAAATTACACATTATATGTATGTAGGTATGCTTATGAATTTATGAAAATAGAAAGAAAATTTATTATATAAAGGGTGCCTCTAAGTCAGGTGATGATTTTTAAAGACTGAATATTTGTTTCCATGTTCATTGGTTTGCATATAAGCCAGTCTTGGAGGAAGCTGTCACATATAACTTCTAGTTATCAAGAAAAGGCTGTGTGGAAGAGATGACAGTTTTAGGTCCTTTAAATGCCAAACTAACCCACCTAACCCATCCTTAACAATAATTTAAGTGGTTCTCTTTTCTTTTTTTAAAAAAATGATTATATATTAATGCTCCGTATAAAGTAATGAGCAGACCAGAAATGTCTAAATCACTTGACAGAGTGTGAGCTTTATATTTCACATCTTACCTCCTCTTTCTATTATTACTGGAAATATCTGGGGTCATTACAGGGTTATTTTGTTTTGTTTCTCCAGAAAGAAAGTGAAGAGGAGATTTGTCTGTACTAATTTTTGATCATCAGTTGTATGATACCTGAAGTTAAAAATTTGACAATAGCAGAAATAGATATTGACAAGCCATGCATGGTAGTACATGCCTGAGCACTTTGGAGGCTGAGGCAGAAGGATTGCAAATTCAAGCCCAGGGCCGGGGAGATGACTCAGTGGAATAAGCGCTACTCTGGCAAGCGAGAGGGCCTGAGTTCAATTCCCGGTTCTGCCAAAGGAGAAAAAAAAAGTTTAAGGGCCTGCCTGGCAAGGTCAAGTTCCATCCCTGGTACAAAAAATAAAATACAATAAAATAAAGACTAAAACTTAAAAGGTAACAAATTAGGCAAGCACTGTTTCTACTGAGCCATCTCCCCAGCCCAAAGGTAATAAATTTAAAAAAAAAAAAAAAAAAAAAAAA